>NW_019167949.1:16058412-16083393 GCF_002303985.1 Durio zibethinus | reverse complement strand
CCTTAAAGAGCATTTGATATTTTATAGGTTTGCTGCTAGTAGCCATTAAAGTGTCTAAATGGGGACACTTTTTTCAAACGGTCACGAAATCTTCTCCACCTCGAGTTTTTTGCTGAATTTTTTTGTGCATGCCAAAAAAAATACAAGGATTACCTCTACTAAATTTGGAGAAAAAAATATTTCTAAAAAAATTTTAAAAAATCTCGAACCGTAAAAAGTTTCAAAAATCGTGAAAAATAGAAAACGGGTCGTCTTGCCACAAAACTTCACATGAAGGCTTAGGGGACCATTGTATGAATTTAAAAGCCATAAAAATGGCTTTGGCATGGCAGATTTATGAAGACATGCTTGAACCCACCTACCACCCATTCGATCCCCGGCTTACGTAACCTGCCTCTCTGGTCGGCTGAGTGCCTGCACGCTCGTTTCGTGGGTTGACTTAGGCATATGGAGTTCATCCCCAATCTAAGCATACGGAGTTCATTCCTAGTCTAAGATCAGACCGGATCGAAGGTTACGACAGCAGGATCGGTACCACGCACGGGGGATCGGACTGATCCCTAGCTTGCGCATTCTGCCTCTCCGGCCGACTGAACACTCGAACGCCCGTTTCGTGGGTTGGCTTAGGCATAGGGTTTTCATTCCATGTCTAAGCCCTAGTCGGATCGAGGGTTGTTGTAGCGGGACCGACAGCACGTAGAGGGGGATCGAGCTGATCCACGGCTTGCGCATTATGCCTCTCCGGCTGGCTCAGCGCCCGCACGCTTATTTTGTGGGTTGACCTAGGCATATGGAGTTCATTCCAGTCTAAGATTGGACCAGACTGAGGGTTGCAATAGCAGGATCGACAGCACGTAGGGGGAATCGGGTCGATTCCCGGCTTGTGCATTCTGCCTTTCCGGTCGGCTGAACGCCTGCATGCTCATTTCATGGGTTGGCTTAGGCATACGGAGTTCATTCCATGACTAAGCATACAGAGTTCATTCCCAATCCAGGATCAGACCAGATCAAGGATTACGGTAGCAGGACCAGCAACAGGATTGACAGCACGCAGGGGGGATCGGGCTGATCCTCGACTTACGCATTCTACCTCTTCGACCGACTGAGCGCCTGCATGCTTGTTTTGTGGGTTGGCTTAGGCATACGGAGTTCATCCCATGTCTAAACCCCAACTGGACCGAGGGTTGTGGCAGCAGGACCGACAGCGGGATCGGCAGCATGTAGAAAGGGGCCGGGCCGATCCTCGGCTTGCGCATTCTATCTCCCCGATCGATTGAGCACCCGCACGCTTGTTTCATGGATTGGTTTAGGCATACAGAGTTCATTCCATGTCTAAGTCCCGGCCAGACCGAGGGTTGTGGCAGCAGGACCGATAGCGGGATCAACAGCACGCAGAGGGGGACTGGGCTGGCCCTCGGCTTTCGTAATACGCCTCTCCAATCGGTTGAGCACCCGCACGCTCATTTCATGGGTTGACTTAGGCATACGGAGTTCATCCCTAGTCTAAGCATACGGAGTTCATTCCTAGTCTAAGATCAGACCAGACTGAGGGTTGCGACAGTAGGATCGGTAGCACGCAGGGGGGACCGGGCTGATCCCCGGCTTGTGTATTCTACCTCTTTGGCCGGCTGAGCGCTCGCACGCTCGTTTCGTGGGTTGGCTTAGGCATAGGGAGTTCATTCCATGTCTAAGCCCCAGCCAGACCGATGGTTGTGGCAGCGGGACCGACAGCACGCAGAGGGGGACCGAGCCGATCCCTGGCTTGGGCATTATGCCTCTTCGGTAGGCTCAGCCTGCATGCTCGTTTTGTGGGTTGAATTTTGCATACGGAGTTCATTCCCAGTCTAAGATCAGACCGGACTGAGGGTTGTGGCAGCAGGATCAACAGCACACAGGGGGGGATCAGACCGATCCCTGGCTTGCGCATTCTGCCTTTTCGACCAACTGAGCATCCACACGCTCGTTTCGTGGATTGGCTTAGGCATACGGAGTTCATTCCATGTCTAAGCATACGGAGTTCATTCCCAGTCTAAGAGTTTGAGCCATGGTGCACATGCTAGGCTCGGGCATGTGCTCGTGCCGCATTTTTTTTGCCCGAGGCACCATCATCGGAGCATCGTCAGAGAGCCTAACCGGCAGCATTGGGGGTTTCGGCAATTGGGGGGCCCGGGGGGGTGTGCGCACATGATGTGTGATGGGTGCTGGTACTTGGCCCTTATATTGGCCCCCTGTCCCTCATCAAACCTCGAGAACTCACACCCTCTTAAAGAGCATTTGAGATTTTATAGGTTTGCTGCCAGTAGCCATTAAAGTGTCTGAAATGGGCACACTTTTTTCAAACGATCACAAAATTTTTTCCACTTCCAGTTTTTAGGTGAATTTTTTTGTGCATGCAAAAAAAAAATACAAGGATCACCTCTACCTAATCTGGGGACAAAACTCTTTCTAAAAAAATTTTAAAAAATCCTCAACCGCAAAAAGTTTCAAAAATCATGAAAAATAGAAAACGGGTTGTCTTGCCACGAAACTTCACATGAAGGCTTAGCGGACCATTGTATGAATTTACAAGCCATAAAAGTGGCATTTCCATGGCAGAAATATGAAGATGTGCTTGAACCCACCTACCACACGTTCAATCCCCCACTTACGCATCCTACCTCTCTGGTCGGCTGAACGCCTGCACATTCGTTTCGTGGGTTGACTTAGGCATATGGAGTTCATCCCCATTCTAAGCATACAGAGTTCATTCTCAGTCTAAGATCGAACCAGACCGAGGGTTGCGACAGTAGGATCGAAAGCATGCAGGGGGGATCGGGTCGATCCTTGGCTTGCACATTCTACCTCTCCGACCGACTGAGCACCCGCAAGCCTGTTTCATGGGTTGGCTTAGGCATAGGGAGTTCATTCCACAGCTAGGCCCCAGTCGGACCGAGGGTTGTGGCAGCGGGACCGACAGCACACAGAAGGGGACTGGGTCGATCACTTACTTGCGCATTATGCCTCTCCGGTTGGCTCAGCATCCGAACGCTCATTTCATGGGCTGGCTTAGGCATACGGAGTTCATTCCATGTCTAAGAATACAGAGTTCATTCCCAGTCTAAGATCAAACTGGATCGAGGGATGCGACAGCAGGACCAGTAGGAGGATCGATAGCATGCAGGGGGGATCGGGCCGATCCTCGACTTACGTATTCTACCTCTTCGGTTGGCTGAGCGCCTACATGCTTGTTTCGTTGGTTGGCTTAAGCATACGGAGTTTATTCCATGTCTAAGCATACGGAGTTCATTCCCAGTCTAAGATCAGATCGAATCAAGGGTTACGGCAGTAGGACTAGCAACAGGATCGACAGCACGCAGGGGGGACCAGGTCAATCCCCGGTTTACGTATTCTACCTCTTCGATCGGTCGAGCGCCCGTACGCTCGTTTCATGGGTAGGCTTGGGCATACGGAGTTCATTCTATGTCTAAGCATACAGAGTTCATTCCCAGTCTAAGATCAGATCGGATCAAGGGTTGCGACAGCAGGACCAGTAGCAGGATCAATAGCATGCAGGGGGGACCGGGCCAATCCCCGGCTTACGCATTCTACCTCTTCGACCGGTTGAGCACCCACACTTTCGTTTCATGGGTTGGCTTGGGCATAAGGAGTTTATTCCATGTCTAAGCATACAAAGTTCATCCCCAGTCTAAGATCGGACCGAACCAAAGGTTACGGTAGCAGGCCCAGTAGCAGGATCGACAGTACACATGAGGGATCAGATCGATCCCCGACTTGCACATTCTACCTCTCCGGTCAACTGAGCGCCCGTACGCTCATTTCGTGGGTTGGCTTAGGCATACAGAGTTCATTCCATGTCTAAGCCCCAGCCGAATCGAGGGTTGTGCAGCAGGACCGGCAGTGGGATCGGTAGCACATAAAAGGGGACCGGGTTGATCCTCGGCTTACGCATTATGCCTCTTCGACCGACCTTCCGGTCGGTTGAGCGCCCGCACGCTCGTTTCGTGGGTTGACTTAGGCATACGGAGTTCATCCCCAGTCTAAGTATATAGAGTTCATTCCCAGTCTAAGATCAGACCAGACTGAGGGTTGCGACAGCAGGATCGACAGCACGCAGGGAGGACCGGGCCAATCCCCAACTTGTGCATTCTACCTATCTAGCCGGTTGAGCACCCGCACGCTCGTTTCATGGGTTGGCTTAGGCATAGGGAGTTTATTCCATGTGTAAGCCCCAGCCAGATAGAGGGTTGTGGCAGCGGGACTGGTAGCACGTAGAGGGGGACCAGGCCAATCCTCGACTTGTGTATTATGCCTCTCCGACTGGCTCAGTGCCCGAACGCTCGTTTCGTTGGTTGACTTAGGCATACGAAGTTCATTCCCAGTCTAAGATTGGACTGGACCAAGGGTTGCGACTGCAGGATCGATAGCACGTAGGGGGGACCAGGCATGTCCTTGGCTGGTACATTCTACCTCTCCGATTGGCTGAGCGCCCGCATGCTCGTTTCGTGGGTTGGCTTAGGCATACGGAGTTCATTCCATGTCTAAGCATACGGAGTTCATTCCTAGTCTAAGATCAGACCGAACCAAGGGTTGTGACAGCAGGACCAGCAGCAGGATCTACAGCACGCAGAGGGGATCAGGTCGATCCTCGGCTTACGCATTCTACCTCTCCGATCGGTTGAGCGCCTGCACGCTCATTTCATAGGTTGGCTTAGGCATACGGAGTTCATTCCATGTCTAAGCCCCAGCCGGATCGAGGGTTGTGCTAGCAGGACCGATAACGGGATCGACAGCACGTAGAAGGGGATCGGACTGATCCCCGGCTTGCGCATTATGCCTCTTCGATCGGTTGAACGCTCGCACGCTCGTTTTGTGGGTTGACTTAGGCATACGGAGTTCATCCCCAGCCTAAGTATATGGAGTTCATTCCCAGTCTAAGATCAGACCGGACCGAGGGTTGCGACAGCTAGATCGGCAGCACGCATGAAGGATCGGGCCGATCCCCGGCTTGTGCATTCAGCCTATTCGGTCGGCTGAGCGCCCGTACGCCAGTTTCATGGGTTGGCTTAGGCATAGGGAGTTCACTCCATGTCTAAGCCCCAGTCGGATCAAGGGTTGTACCAGTAGGATCGGTAGCACGTAGAGGGGGACCGGGTCGATCCTCAACTTGCGTATTATGCCTCTCCGGTCGGCTCAGTGCCCGAACGCTCATTTTGTGGGTTGGCTTAGGCATACGGAGTTCATTCCCAGTCTAAGATCGGACCGGACCGAGGGTTGTGACTGTAGGGTCGACAGCACGTAAGGGGGACCGAACCGGTCCTCAGCTTGCACATTCTGCCTCTCCGGCCGATTGAGCCCCCGCACGCTCGTTTCGTGGGTTGGCTTAGGCATACGGAGTTCATTCCATGTCTAAGCATACGGAGTTCAATCCCAGTCCAAGATCAAACCAAACCGAGGGTTGCGGCAGCAGGACCAGCAATAGGATCGATAGCACGGAAGGGGGATCGGGCCAATCCCCGGCTTGCGCATTCTGCCTCTCCGATCGGTTGAGTGCCCGCACGCTCGTTTCATGGGTTGACTTAGGCATGCGGAGTTCATCCCCAGTCTAAGCATACGGAGTTCATTCCCAGCCTAAAATCAAACCAGACCGAGGGTTATGGCAGCAGGATCGATAACACGTAAGAGGGACGGAGCCGATCCCTGACTTGTTCATTCTACCTCTCCGGCCGACTGAGCACCCGTACGTCCGTTTCGTGGGGTGGCTTCAGCATAGGGAGTTCATTCCATGTTAAGCCCTAGTCGGACCGAGGGTTATGGCAGCACGCAGAGGGGGATCAGGCCGATCCCTGGCTTGCGTATTTTGCCTTTCTGACTAGCTGAGCACCTATGTCATGCCCTGGGCAAGCGCGCCAGGCACATCAGGCAGACCAACAGGCGAGCCAGAGGTTGAGGCCCGCAAACAAGGCGTGCTGGAGGGTATCTGTGCACAAAGCCTAGTAAATGAGTTAGAACACCTGGCCAACTTGCAGGCCAACCTGTGAGACCAATGCCTCGCATACAAGCTGCCCGTACCACATCCAGAAGGGCCCAAGGTGTTGGACACACAAGGGAAGCTTCTGGAAGCAGGCAGGATCAGTAGGAGCATCCTGACAGATTTGGTTGACCTTGAAAATTAGGATTTAGCATCCTGATTGATTGTAATCTGTATAATCCCATGATTTTAGCCTTTATTCTAGGGATATTGCCATTAAGTTGTAGCTGGAGCCTCAACTATAAATAGATGGCTGCTCCACTCTCATTTGTACACCATCAAACACTTCTATTTCAGTGAATACAAGAGCATTTCTAGAATTCTATCTTCTTATCCTGTTTCTCTTTAACTTGCGTAATCAGCCCTTCCCATTGTTCTAGTGCCCGCACGCTTGTGTTTTTAGGCTGACTTAGGCATAAAGGAGGAGATTTCAAGCCTAAGGCCGCACGATTTCTGAGTCTAAGGTCGGAGCCCGTGATAGTTGGTATCAGAGCAAGTTCGATTCTACGTGTTTGTGTTGTGTAGGTTAGATCGTGATTGAGGAGATGGCATCCCAAAGCAACGTTGCTAGCCAACAACCAGAGGCCCAGGAGCATGGGCGTGGAAGAGGCAAGAAAGCCAGTTCTAGAGATATCTGGTCTACCATGGATGGTAGGTTGGCCAAGGTAGAGGTGACCGTAGGCAACATGGGGGAGAAGCTTGAGGAGGTAGAGACTCACATTGCATCGCTAGACTCCATGGGGGAGGAGATCCAAAGTGAGCTGGAAGCTACTTTCAACAAAGGCTTGGACGTGTTCACCTGAAAGAATCAGAGCTTGGAGGCTGAAGTGCTGACCTTGCGCGATGGCATGGAGGCCATGCACCAGCGGATGGAAGAGCTTGCCAGTGAGCTCGTTACTTGCAAGACTGCCATTGGGAATGGCATGTTTGTTGGAGTGTCCAAATCCAGATTGGATGTCCCCAAACCTAAAGAGTTCAAGGGGACTAGGGCGGCCAAAGAAGTAGACAACTACCTATGGGGTATGGAGCAGTACTTCTAGGCCATAGGCATGCAAGATGAGGCAATAAAGGTAAGCACCGCTGCTATGTATCTCACTAATGTAGCCTTATTGTGGTGGAGGCGCAAGTGTGATGATGTCAGGTATGGGAGCGCCAAGATTGGAACCTGGGCAGAGTTTGAAAAGAGTTCAGAAAACAATTTTACTCGGAGTATGCCGATGATGAGGTGCGAGTGGTGTCAGCCATCCAATTTGCCAAGGCGGTAAACAGACAAGAAGACACCTTCTTGGCAGCCCTGAAATATGATGAGCCAAGGGAGAAGGAGACTGATTCACCCTTGGAGGTGCTAAAGGTGCTGAAGACCTTTAGTGATGTGATGCCCGTAAAACTGCCTAGCAAGCTACCATCTAAGAGGGAGGTGGACCACAAGATCGAGCTGGTGTCCGAGGCCAAGCCACCAACCAGAGCCCTTTACCGAATGTCTCCACCAGAGTTGGAGGAGTTGAGGAAGTAGCTCAAAGAGTTAGTTGATACTGGCTTCATCAGGCCATCGAAGGCACCTTATGGTGTATCGGTTCTATTCCAGCACAAGCATGATGGGTCGTTGTGGTTGTGCATAGACTACCGGGCTTTGAACAAGCTGACCATCAAGAACAAGTACCCCATCCCACTCATTGCGGACTTGTTCGATCAACTTGGGAGCGCAAGGTGGTTCACCAAGCTGGATTTGAGGTCGGGCTACTATCAAGTCAGGATCACGGAGGGAGATGAGCCAAAGACAACATGTGTCACTCGGTATGGTTCGTATGAGTTCTTGGTGATGCCTTTCGGACTCACGAACGCCCTAGTAACATTCTGCACCCTGATGAACAAGGTATTTCAGTCATTCTTTTATCAGTTTGTTGTGGTTTATTTGGATGACATTGTGATCTACAGCCAGACTTTGGGAGAGCATGTAGACCACTTGAGACAGGTGTTCGAGGTGTTACTGGTGCACAAGCTATTTGTTAAGAAGGAGAAGTGCTCATTCGCCCAGCAGGAGATCCCGTTCCTTGGCCACATAGTGGGAGGTGGCAGGATACGTATGGATGAAGACAAGATACACGCCATCCTGGAGTGGCAACCACCAGCCAAGGTTACCGAGTTGAGATCATTCCTTGGGCTGGTTAACTACTACAGGGGCTTTATCAAAGGTCACTCAGCATTAGCCACGCCATTGACTAACTTGCTCAAGAAAGGGATAGCATGGGAGTGGAGCGCAGGGTGCTAGGAAGCCTTTGACAGGTTGAAGTGGTCTATGATCGAGGAGCCAATCTCGGCCTTGTCAGACCATGCGAAGCCGTATGAGGTGCATACGGATGCATCAAACTTTGCCATAGGGGGCATGTTGATGCAGGACGGACATCTAGTCGCATTTGAGAGCAGGAAGCTGAACGAGACTGAGCGCAAGTACATGGTCCAAAAGAAAGAGATGACTGCAGTGGTGCACTGCTTGTGCACTTGGTGCCATTACCTATTGGGTAGAGGTTCGTGGTGAGGACGGACAATGTGGCGACCAGCTACTTCCAAATGCAGAAGAAGCTATCCCCAAGTAGGCAAGATGGCAAGATTTTCTTGCAAAATTTGATTTCCAGATGGAGTACAAGCCAGGACGGGCGAACCTAGTGGAAGACGCCCTGAGCAAAAAGGCTAACCTTGCTGCCATTAGCCAACCAGAGGGGTCACTGGTGCCGCGCATCAAGGAGGGACTTACGCATGATCCTACAGCCAAGGCTTTGATAGAGTACACCCAGCAAGGTAAGACTAGGCGGTTTTGGTTGTAGGATGGCTTGCTGTACACCAGGGGCAGTAGACTGTTTGTGCTGCAGTACGGGAAGCTCCGTAAGGAAGTTTTGCAACAATGCCATGATTCAAGGTGGGCTGGACACCCCGGAATGAGCCGTACCTTGGCGCTGATTGAGGACCAGTACTACTGGCCGCACATAAGGGACGATGTGGAGGCCTATGTGAAGACTTGTCTTGTGTGCCAACAGGACAAGGTGGAGCTCAAGAAACCAGGCGATCTCTTGGAGCCATTGCCAGTGCCAAAGCAACCATGGGAGAGTGTTTCTCTGGACTTTATAGTCGGTCTACCCAAAGCAGAAGGGTTTGGAAGCATCATGGTAGTGGTGGACAGGTTTTCCAAGTATGGAATCTTCATTCTAGCAACCAAAGAGTGCCCAGCCAAGGAGGCAGCTCAATTGTTCCTAAAGAACTTGGTTAAGTACTATGGAGTGCTGAGGACTATTGTTAGTGATCGGGACGGGCGTTTCACGGGCAGGTTCTGGACTGAGTTGTTCAAGCTGTTGGGATTAGACTTGAACTTTTCCACCAGCATGCATCCGCAGACCGATGGGCAAACAGAGCAAGTAAATGGACTGTTGGAGGTCTACCTCAGGCACTATGTGAGTGCCATACAAAGGGACTAGCCAAAGCTGCTAGACATTGCGCAGTTTTCCTACAACTTGCAAAGGAGCGAGGCAACGAACCAAAGCCCATTTGAGGTTGTGATAGGGTAACAACCACTAACATCCGGTTCGATTGCTGCAGGTTATACAGGGCTGAATCTAGCAACATACAAGTTTGCCAAGGCATGGCAGGAGTAAATTGACTTGGCCAGAGTTTGTCTACACAAGGCGACCAAGAGGTCGAAGAAGTGGGCAGACTAGAAGAGGTAGGATGTGCAATTCCAGGTTAGAGACTTGGTGTTGGTGAAGCTGCATCTCATTGTGCACCATAGGGGCTGCATAAAGGCCTAGTCCAGAGGTATGAGGGACCTTTTCGAGTAGTCAAGAGGGTAGGCAAGGTTGCCTATAAGCTGGATATGCCACCCAAGCCAAGAGTACACCCAGTGTTCCATGCGAGCATGCTCAAGCCGTTCCATGAGGATGAAAGAGATCCAGGACGGGCAGAGTCAAAGTGTGCGCCATTGGGAGCAAGGGCCTCATATGAGAAGGAGGTCCACAGCATCATGGCTGACCGAGAGGTGAGACGTAAGAACTATCAACCAAGACATGAGTACTTGGTGCGCTGGAAAGGACTTCCAGACAGTGAGGCGAGCTGGGAACTAGCAGATGAGTTATGACAGTTCGAGGACTAGATCAGGTAGTACCATGCAGAAGACACAATGAGGGCATTGTGCAATCAGGTGGGGGAGAATGTCACACCCTTGGTAGGTGTGCCAGGCACATCAAGTGGACCAGCAAGCAAGCCAGTGGTTGAGGCCCGCAGACCAGGCGTGCTGGCGGGTATCTATGCACAAAGCCTAGCAAATGAGTTCAGAACACCCGTCCAACTTGCAGGCTAGCCCGTGAGACCAAGGCCTGGCATACAAGATGCCCGCACCACATCTAGAAGGGCCCAAGGTGCTGGACATGCAAGGGAAGCTTATGGAAGTAGGCAGGATCAGCAGGAGCATCCTGGCAGATTTGGTTGACCCTAAAAATCAGGAGTTAGCATCCTGATTGATTGTAATCTGTATATTCCCATGATTTTAGCCTTTATTCTAGGGATATTGCCATTAATTTGTAGCTGGAGCCTCAACTATAAATAGAGGGCTGCTCCACCCTCATTTGTACACCATCAAACACTTCTGTTTCAGTGAATAGAAGAGCATTTCCAGAATTCTGTCCTCTTATCATCTTTCTCTTTAACTTGCGTAATCAGCCCTTCCCATTGTTCTAGTGCCTGCACGCTTGTGTTTTAGGCTGACTTAAGCATAAAGGAGGAGATTCCAAGCCTAAGGCCGCACGATTTCTGAGTCTAAGGTCGGAGCCCATGACACTTGCACGCTCGTTTCGTAGGTTGGCTTAGGCACACAGAGTTCATTCCATGTCTAAGCATATGGAGTTCATTCCCAATCTAAGAGTTTGAGCCATGGTGCACATGCTGGGCTAGGGCATGTGCTGGTGCCGCATTTTTTTTGCCTGGGGCACCATCGTCGGAGAGCCTAACCGACGATATTGGGGGTTCGGGCGATTTGGGGGGCCGGGGGGTGTGCACACATGATGTGCAATGGGTGCTGGTACTTGGCCCTTATATTGGCCCCTTATCCCTCATCAAACCTTGAGAACTCACACCCCCTTAAAGAGCATTTGAGATTTTATAGGTTTGCTGCCAGTAGCCATTAAAGTGGCTGAAATGGGGACACTTTTTTCAAATGGTCACAAAATCTTCTCCACTTTGATTTTTTAGCTGAATTTTTTTGTGCATGCCAAAAAAATTACAAGGATCACCTCTCCCAAATTTGGGGACAAAACACTTTCCAAAAAAATTTTAAAAAATCCCGAACCGCAAAAAGTTTTAAAAATCATGAAAAATAGAAAATGGGTCGTCTTGCCACGAAACTTCACATGAAGGTGTAGGGGACCATTGTATGAATTTACAAGCCATAAAAATGGCATTGGCATGGTAGAAATATGAAGATGTGCCTGAACCCACCTACCACCCGTTTGATCCCTGGCTTGCGCATCCTGCCCTTCTGGCCGGCTGAGCGTCTGCACGCTCGTTTCGTGGGTTGACTTAGGCGTACGGAGTTCATCCCCGGTCTAAGCATATGAAGTTGATTCCTAGTCTAAGATCAGACCAGACCGAGGGTTACGGTAGTAAGATCGGTAGCACGCAGGAGGGATCGGACCGATCCCCGGCTTACGCATTCTACCTCTCCGGCTGGCTGAGTGCCTGCATGCCTGTTTCATGGGTTGGCTTAGGCATAGGGAGTTCATTCCATGTCTAAGCCCTAGCCAGATCGAGGGTTGTGGCAGCGGGACAGGTAGCACGCAGAGGGGGACCGGGTCGATCCCCGGCTTGTGCATTATGCCTCTTCGATCGCTCAGCGCCCGAATGCTCGTTTCATGGGTTGACTTAGGCATACAGAGTTCATTCCCAATCTAAGATTGAACCAAACTGAGGGTTGTGATAGCAGGATCGACAGCACATAGTGGGGGATCGGGTCAGTCTTCGGCTTGCTTATTCTACCTCTCTGGCCGGCTGAGCGCCCGTACGCTCATTTCGTGGGTTGGCTTAGGCTTACGGAGTTCATTCCATGTCTAAGCATACGGAGTTCATTCATAGATTGAGGGTTACGGTAGCAGGACTAGTAGCAGGATCGATAGCACACAGGGGGGACCGGGTCGATCCTCGGCCTGTACATTCTACCTCTCCAGTCGGTCGCTTTGATAGGCTGAGTGCCCTTACACTCATTTCGTGGGTTAACTTAGGCATACGGAGTTCATCCCCAGTCTAAGCATACGGAGTTCATTCCCAATCTAAGATCGAACCGGACTGAGGGTTGTGGCAGCAGGATCGGCAGCACACAGGGGGGACCGGGCCGATCTTCGGCTTGCGCATTCTGCCTCTCTGACCGGCTGAGCGCCTGCACGCCCATTTCATTGGTTGGCTTAGGCATAGGGAGTTCATTCCATGTCTAAGCCCCAATCAAACCAAGGGTTATGGCAGCGGGACTGACAGCATGCAAGGGGGACCGGGCTGATCCCCGACTTGCACATTCTGCCACTTTGACCGGCTGAGCACCTGCACGCTCATTCCATGGGTTGGCTTAGGCATACGGAGTTCTTTCCATGTCTAAGCATACAGAGTTCATTCCCAGTCTAAGAGTTTGAGCCACGGTGCATGAGCATGTTCCGGTGCCACATTTTTTTTGCCCGGGGCACCATCGTCGGAGCATCACCAGAGCATCGTCGGAGAGCCTAACCGGAGGCATTGGGGGTTCTGCCGATTGGAGGGGCCTGGGGGTGTGCGCAAATGATGTGTGATGTGTGCTGGTACTTGGCCCTTACATTGGCCCCTATATTGGCCCCCTATGCCTCATCAAACCTTGAGAACTCACACCCCTTTAAGGAGCATTTGAGATTTTATAGGTTTGCTGCCAGTAGCCATTAAAGTGTTTAAAATGGGGACACTTTTTTCAAACGATCACAAAATCTTCTCCACTTCGAGTTTTTAGCTGTATTTTTTTGTGCATGCCAAAAAAAGTACAAGGATCACCTCCACTAATTTTGGGGACAAAACTCATTCTAAAAAAATTTTAAAAAATCCTGAACCGCAAAAAGTTTTGAAAATCATGAAAAATAGAAAACGGGTCGTCTTGCCACGAAACTTCACATGAAGGCGAGGGGACCATTGTATGAATTTACAAGCCATAAAAATGGCATTGGCATGGTAGAAATATGAAGATGTGCTTGAACCCACCTACCTCCCATTCGATCCCCGGCTTGCGCATCCTGCCTCTCTGGTCGACTGAGTGTCCGTACGCTCGTTTTGTGGGTTGACTTAGGCATATGAAGTTCATCCCCAGTCTAAGCATACGGAGTTCATTCCTAGTCTAAGATCGGACCAGACCGAGGGTTGCGGCAGTAGGATCGATAGCATGCAGGTGGGATCGGGTCGATCCTCGACTTGTGCATTCTGCCTCTCCGATCAATCTATCTGATAGGCTAAGCGTCCGTATGCTCATTTTGTGGGTTAACATAGGCATACGGAGTTCATCCCTAGTTTAAGCATACAGAGTTCATTCCCAATCTAAGATTGAACCAGATTGAGGGTTATGGCAGCAGGATCGGCAGCACGCTGGGGGGATCGAGTCGAACCTCGGCTTGCACATTCTGCCTCTCCGGTCGGCTGAGCACCCGCACACCCGTTTCATGGGTTGGCTTAGGCATAGGGAGTTCATTCCGTGTCTAAGCCCCAGTCGGACCAAGGGTTGTGGCAGTGGGACTGATAGCACGCAGAGGGGGACCAGGCCGATCCTTGGCTAACACATTCTGCCTCTACGACTGGCTGAGCTCCAGCGTGCTTGTTTCATGGGTTGGCTAAGGCATACGAGTCATTCCATGTCTAAACATATGGAGTTCATTCCCAGTCTAAGAGTTTGAGTCACGGTGCACATGCTGGGCTCAGGAATGTGCTGGTGCCACATTTTTTTTCGCATGGGGCACCATCATCGGAGCACGTTAGAGCATCGCTGGAGAGCCTAACGGCGACATTGGGGGTTCCAGCGATTGGGGGCTGGGGGGTGTGTGCACACGATGTGCGATGGGTGCTAGTACTTGGCCCTTATATTGGCCCCCTATCCCTCATCAAACCTTGAGAACTCACACCCCCTTGTGGCAGCAGGCAATGGGATCGGCAGCACGCAGAGGGGGATCGAGCTGATTCTCGGTTTGCACATTATGCCTCTCGACCGGTTCAACGCCCGTACGCTCATTTCGTGGGTTGACTTATACATAGGAGTTCATTCTCAGTCTAAGATCGGATGAAACTGAGGGTTGCAGCAGCAGGATCGACATCACGCAGGGGGATCGAGTCGATCCCCGGCTTGTGCATTCTGCCTCTCTGATCTACTGAGCGCCTGCACGCTCGTTTCGTGGGTTGGCTTAGGCATACGGAGTTCATTCCATGTCTAAGCCCCAGTCGAACGAGGGTTGTGGCAGCAGGACCGGTAGCAGGATCAGCAGCACGCAAGGAGGATCGAGCTGATCATCGACTTGCGCATTATGCCTCTCTAATCGGCCTCTAAGGCCGACTGAGCGCCCGCACGCTCGTTTCATGGGTTGACTTAGGCATACGGAGTTCATCCCCAGTCTAAGCATACGGAGTTCATTCTCAGTCTAAGATCGGATGAGACTGAGGGTTGCGGCAGCAGGATCTGCAGCACGCAGGGGGGATCGGGCTGATCCCTGGCTTGTGCATTCTGCCTCTCCGACCGGTTGAGCACCCGCACGCCCGTTTCGTGGGTTGGCTTAGCATAGGGAGTTCATTCCATGTGTAAGCCCCAACTGGACTGAGGGTTGTGGCAGCAAGACCGACAGCACGCAAAGAGGGATCGGGCCGATCTTCGGCTTGCGCATTATGCCTCTTCGGTCGGCTCAGTGCCCGCACACTCATTTCATGGGTTGACTTATGCATACGGAGTTCATTCCCAGTCTAAGATTAGACCGGACCAAGGGTTACAGTAGCAGGATCGACAGCACACAGAGGGGGATCGAGCTGATCCCTGACTTGCGCATTCTACCTTTTCGGCCGGTTGAGTGCCCACACGCTCGTTTCGTGGGTTGGCTTAGGCATACGGAGTTCATTCCCAGCCTAAGATTTTGAGCCACGATGCACATGCTAGGCTCAGGCATGTTTTGGTGTCATAATTTTTTTGCCCGAGGCACCATCATTGGAGCATCGTCGGAGAGCCTAACCGACGGCATTGGGGGTTCCGACGATTGGGGGGGCCGAGGGGTGTGCGCACATGATGTGCGATGGGTGCTGGTACTTACATCACGGTCTCCGACCTTAGACTCAGAAACCGTGTGGCCTTAGGCTTGGAATCTCCTCCTTTATGCCTAAGTCAACCTAAAACACAAGCGTACGGGCACTAGAACAACGGGAAGGGCTGATTACACAAGTTAAAGAGAAACAGGATACGAAGGCAGAACTCTGGAAATGCTCTTGTATTCACTGAAACGGAAGTGTTTGATGGTGTACAAATGAGGGAGGAGCAGCCCTCTATTTATAGTTGAGGCTCCAGCTTACACTTAATGGCAATATCCCTAGAATAAAGGCTAAAATCATGGGATTATACAGATTACAATCAATCAGGATGCTAACTCCTGATTTTCAGGGTCAACCAAATCTGCCAGGATGCTGCTGCTGATCCTGCCTGCTTCCAGAAGCTTCCCTTGCGTGTCCAGCACCTTGGGCCCTTCTGGATGTGGTGCGGGCAGCTTGTATGCCAGGCCTTGGTCTCACGGGCTGGCCTGCAAGTTGGGCGGGCATTCTGAACTCGTTTGCTAGGCTTTGCGCGCAGATACCCAGCACGCCTGGTCTGCGGGCCTCAACCTCTGGCTCACCTGTGGTGCGCCTGATGTGCCTGGCGTGCCCCCCAGGGTGACATTCTCCCCCACCTGATTGCAATGCCCTCATTGCATCTTCTGCATGGTACTACCTGATCTGGTCCCCGAACTGCCATAAGTCATCTGCTGGTTCCCAGCTTGCCTCACTGTCTGGAAGTCCCTTCCAGTGCACCAAGTACTCTTGTCTTGGCTGATAGTTCTTTCATCTCACCCTCGATCAGCTATGATGCTGTGGACCTCCTTCTCATATGAGGCCCTTGCTCCCAATGGTGCACGCTTTGACTCTGCCCATCCTGGATCTCCCTCATCCTCATGGAACGGCTTGAGCATGCTCACATGGAACACCGGGTGTACCCTCAGCTTGGGTGGCATATCCAGCTTGTAGGCAACCTTGCCTACCCTCTTGACTACTCAGAAAGGTCCCTCATACCTTGACTAGGCCTTTGTGCAGCCCCTATGGGCACAATGGGATGCAGCTTCACCAATACCAAGTCTCCAACCTGGAACTGCACGTCCCGCCTATTCTGGTCTGCCCACTTCTTCGACCTCTTGGCCGCCTTGTGTAGACAAACTCTGGCCAAGTCAGTTTGCTCCTGCCATGCCTTGGCAAACTTGTATGCTGCTGGATTCGACCCTGTATAACCTGCAGCAATCGAACCGGGTGTTAGTGGTTGTTGCCCTGTCACAACCTCAAATGGGCTCTGGTTCGTTGCCTCGCTCCTTTGCAAGTTGTAGGAAAACTGCAATATCTAGCAGCTTTGGCCAGTCCCTTTGTGTGGCACTCACATAGTGCCTGAGGTAGACCTCCAATAGTCCATTCACTCTTGTTCTGTCTGCCCATCGGTCTGGATGCATGCTGGTGGAAAAGTTCAAGTCTGACCCCAACAGCTTGAACAACTCAGTCCAGAACCTACCGTGAAATGCCCGTCCCGATCACTAACAATGGTCCTCGGCACTCCCCAGTACTTAACCATGTTCTTCAGGAACAATCGAGCTGCCTCCTCGGCTGGGCACTCCTTGGTTGCTGGAATGAAGATTCCATACTTGGAAAACCTGTCCACCACTACCATGATGCTTCCAAACCCTTCTGCTTTGGGTAGACCGACTATAAAGTCCAGAGAAACACTCTCCCATGGTCGCTCTGGCACTGGCAATGGCTCCAAGAGACCGCCTGGTTTCTTGAGCTCCACCTTGTCCTGTTGGCACAAGACAAGTCTTCACATAGGCCTCCACATCGTCCCTCATGTGCGGCCAGTAGTACCGATCCTCGATCAACACCAAGGTACGGCTCACTCCGGGGTGTCCAGCCCACCTTGAATCATGGCATTCTTGCAAAACTTCCTTGCAGAGCTTCCCGTGCTGTGGCACAAACAGTTTACTTCCACTGGTGTACAGCAAGCCATCCTGTAACCAAAACCACCTAGTCTTACCTTGCTGGGCGTACTTCATCAAAGCCTTGGCTGTAGGATCATGCACAAGTCCCTCTTTGATGTGCGTCACCAGTGACCCCTCTGGTTGGCTAATGGCAGCAAGGTAAGCCTTCTTGCTTAGGGCATCTACGACTAGGTTCACCCACCCCGGATTGTACTATATCTGGAAATCAAATTTTGTAAGAAAATCTTGCCATCTCGCCTGCTTGGGGGACAGCTTCTTCTACGTCTGAAAGTAGCTGGTCGCCACATTGTCCGTCATAACCACGAACCTCGACCCTAATAGGTAATGGCGCCAAGTGCGCAAGCGGTGCACCACTACAGTCATCTCCTTCTCTTGGACCGTGTACTTGCGCTCAGTCTCATTCAGCTTCCTGCTCTCGAACGTGACTGGACATCCCTCTTGCATTAACATGCCCCCTATGGCAAAGTCTGATGCATTCGTATACACCTCATAAGGCTTGGCATGGTCTGGCAAGGCCAAGATTGGCTCCTCGGTCACAGCCCGCTTCAACCTATCAAAGGCTTCCTGGCACCTTGCGCTCCACTCCCATGCTTTCCCTTTCTTTAGCAAGTCAGTCAATGGCATGGCTATTGCTGAGTGACCTTCGATTAAGCGCCTGTAGTAGTTGACCAGCCCAAGGAATGATCTCAACTCAGTGACCTTGGTTGGCGGTTGCCACTCCAGGATAGCATGTATCTTGCCTTCATCCATGTGTATCTTGCCACCTCCCACTATGTGGCCAAGGAACGAGATCTCCTACTGGGTGAATGAGCACTTCTCCCTCTTGACAAACAGCCTGTGTGCCCGTAACACCTCGAACACCTGTCTCAAGTGGTCTACATGCTCACCCAAAGTCTAGCTGTAGATCACAATGTCATCCAAATAAACCATAACAAATCGATCAAGGAATGATTGAAGTACCTTGTTCATAAGGGTACAGAATGTTACTGGGGCGTTCGTGAGTCTGAAAGGCATCACCAAGAACTCATACGAACCATATCGAGTGACACATGCTATCTTTGGCTCATCTCCCTCTGCGATCCTGACTTGATAGTAGCCTGACCTTAAATCCAGCTTGGTGAACCACTTTGCGCTCCCAAGTTGATCGAACAAGTCCACAATGAGTGGGATGGGGTACTTGTTCTTGATGGTTAGCTTGTTCAAAGCCCGGTAGTCTATGCACAGCTGCAACAACCCATCATGCTTGCACTAAAATAGAACCGATGCACCATAGGGTGCCTTCGATGGCCTGATGAAGCCGACATCAACTAACTCTTTGAGCTGCTTCTTCAACTCCTCCAACTCTGGTGGAGACATTTGGTAAGGGGCTCTAGCTGGTGGCTTGGCCTCGGACACCAGCTCGATCTTGTGGTCCACCTCCCTCTTAGGTGGTAGCTTGCTAGGTAGCTTTGCGGGCATCACATCACTAAAGGTCTTCAGCACCTTTAGCACCTCCAAGGGTGACTCGATCTCCTTCTCCATTGGCTCATCATATTTCAGGGCTACCAAGAAGGTGTCTTCTTGTCTACTTACCACCTTGGCAAATTGGATGGCTGACACCACCCACGACCCAACTCCAGACCCTCTCCTTAATGGCACTAGGCATTGGCACAGTGCATCCAAGATGCAAACACAATCGGTAAAAGGCACAAGGAGGGCGTTAATCCGAACAAGGAAATCCAACCCAATCACAAACTCATAGTCGTCAAGGGGGATTACCTCAATGGTCTCCTTACCTTTCCAATCTCCAAGCTGTAACTCCACTCCACGCACTACTCCAATGGCTGGAACTTCCTTGGAGTTCACCGTTTTGATGGTACCAATCCCTTTCTACACCTTTAGTCTGAGCTTTCAGGCTTTATCACCTGAAATAAAAAGATGTGAGGCACCTCTGTCCACCAGTGCGCTCACCTTCTGACCCGTAACCATCAGATCCGTAAACATCAAGCCCTTTGGCTTGCGACTCCCCTTACTTTGGACAGCATTGAGCACCAACGACCCAAGCTTTGCTACCCCTGACTCTGGCTCATCGTCAGACTCCTTGTCTACAGCAGCCAGCTTGCCCTTCTGTGGGTAATTGCGCGTTATGTGGCTCCCTCCACATAGGTAGCATGCTAGTGGCTCTCGATCCCCTTTTGCTTTCTTCTTGCCTGCTAGTGGCTTCTTTTCTCCATCCTTGGTTGAATGGTCTCGGTCTCCATCTTTGGACTCCCGTTTATGGTCCTTCCCCTTGGACTGCTTCTTTCGATCTCTATCATCCCTGCCCTTACCCTTGGGCTTGGTAGACTCGAACTTGTTCAAAGACTTGAACTCTATCAAGGCCTCGGTAGTAGTCATGGCTTTAGCCAAGTCATGAACTCCTCTCCTTTGTAGCTCATGCTTCACCCATGGCTTCAGCCCATCCATGAAAGCAAATAAGGCATCCTTCTCACCTACATCTAAGATCTATAACATTAGTTCAGAGAATTTCTGGACATACTCCCTTATGTCCCCTTGCTGGCTCAACCTGGGCAACTTTGCCCGCGCCTCATCATCGGCATACTCTGGGTAAAATTGTTCTCTGAACTCCTTTTGGAACTCTGCCCAGGTTCCAATCTTGGCGCTCCCACGCCTGACATCATCACACCTGCACCTCTACCACAATAAGGCTACATCAGTGAGATACATAGCAACGGTGCTTACCTTTATCGCCTCGTCTTGCATGCCCATGGCCTAGAAGTACTGCTCCATACCCCAAAGGTAGTTATCTACTTCCTTGGCCACCCTAGTCCCCTTGAACTTCTTAGGCTTGGGGACATCCAATCTTGACTTGGACACTCTAGCAAACATGCCATTCCCAATGGCAGTCTGTAAGCTCCTCCATCCGCTAGTGCATGGCCTCCATGCCATCGCGCAAGGTCAGCACTTCAGCCTCCAAGGTCTGATTCTTTTGGGTGAACACATCCAAGCCTTTGTTGAGAGCAACTTGCAGCTCACTTTGGATCTCCTCCCCCATGGAGTCTAGCGATGCAATGTGAGTCTCTACCCCCTCAAGCTTCTCCCCCATGTGACCCATGGCCGATCCTCGGCTTACGCATTCTGCCTCTCCGGCCAGCTGGGTGCCCGCATGCCCAATTCATGGGTTGGCTTAGGCATACGGAGTTCATTCCATGTCTAAGCCCTGGTCAGACCGAGGGTTAGGGCAACGGGACTAGCAGCAAGTAGAGGGGGACTGGGCCGATCCCTGGCTTGCGCATTACGCCTCTCCAGTCGGCTCGACGCCTGTACGCTCGTTTCGTGGGTTGACTTAGGCATACGGAGTTCATTCCCAGTCTAAGATCGGACCAGACCGAGGGTTACGTAGCAAGATCGACAGCACGTAGGGGGGGATCGGGCCGATCCTCGGCTTAGACCCACCTACCACCCATTCGATCCCTGGCTTGCACATCCTACCTCTCTGGTCGACTGAGCACTCGAACGCTCATTTCGTGCGTTGACTTAGGCATACGGAGTTCAACCCCAGTCTAAGCATACGGAGTTCATTCCGAGTCTAAGATCGGATCGGACCGAGGTTTGCGGCTAGCAGGATCGACAGCACACAGGGGTGACCGGCTTGCACATTCTACCTCTTCGACCAGCTGAGCGCCCGCACACCCGTTTCGTGGGTTGGCTTAGGCATAGGGAGTCCATTCCATGTCTAAGCCCCAACCGAACCGAGGGTTGTGGTAGCGGGACCAGCAACACGCAGAGGGGGACCAGGCCAATCCCCGGCTTAGCATTATGCCTTTTCGGTCGGCTCAGCGCCCGCACGCTCCTTTCATCGGTTGACTCAAGCATACGGAGTTCATTCCTAGTCTAAGATCAGACTGGATCGAGGGTTACAGCAGCAGGATCGACAGCACGTAGGGGGGACCAGGCTGATCCCCGACTTGCGCATTCTACCTCTCCGACCAGCTGAGTCCCTACACGCTCGTTTCGTGGGTTGGCTTAGGCATACAGAGTTCATTCCATGTCTAAGCATACGGAGTTCATTCCCAGTCTAAGATCAAACTAGACCGAGGATTGTTCAGTAGGACTAGTAGCAGGATTGACAGCATGAAGAGAGGACCAAGCCGATCCTCGGATTACGCATTCTACCTCTCCGGTTGGCTGACTGCCCGCACACTTGTTTCATGGGTTGGCTTAGGCATATGGAGTTCATTCCATGTCTAAGCCCCAGTTGGACTGAGGGTTGTAGTCACAGGACTGATAGCGGGATTGACAACACGTAGAGCGGGACCGGGCTGATCCTCGGCTTACGCATTATGCCTCTTTGATCGACCTCTTGTCGACTGAGAGCCCGCACCCTCGTTTCGTGGGTTGACTTAGGCATATTAAGTTCATCCGTAATCTAAGCATACGGAGTCCATTCCCAGTCTAAGATCAGACCGGACCGAGGGTTTCGACAGCAGGATCGGCAGCACGCTAGGCTTTGCGCGTAGATACCCGCCAGCACATCTGCTCTGTGGGCCTCAACCTCTGGCTCGCCTGTTGATGCGCCTGATGTGCCTAGCGAGCCCCTCCCAGGGCGTGACACTTGGCCCTTATATTGGCCCCCTATCCCTCAACAAACCTTGAGAACTCACACCCCCTTAAAGAGCATTTGAGATTTTATAGGTTTGCTGCCAGTAGCCATCGAAGTGTCTGAAATGGGGACACTTTTTTCAAATGGTCACAAAATCTTCTCCGCTTTGAGTTTTT
This sequence comes from Durio zibethinus, assembly GCF_002303985.1. The sequence goes on along the minus strand of NW_019167949.1, from coordinate 16,061,313 downwards.
AGCTGAATTTTTTGTGCATGCCAACAAAAATACAAGGATCGCCTCTACCAAATTTGGGTACAAAAATCTTTCTAAAAAAATTTTAAAAAATCCCAAACCGTAAAAAGTTTCGAAAATCATGAAAAATAGAAAATGGGTCGTCTTGCAACGAAACTTCACATGAAGGCTTAGGAGACCATTGTAAGAATTTACAAGCCATAAAAATGGGATTGGCATGGCAGAAATATGAAGATGTGCTTGAACCCACCCCCCACCCGTTCGATCCTCGGCTTGCGCATCCTGCCTCTCTGGTCGGCTGAGTGCCCGCATGCTCGTTTTGTGGGTTGACTTAGGCATACGAAGTTCATCCCCAATCTAAGCATATGGAGTTCATTCTCAGCCTAAGATTGGACCGGACCAAGGGTTACGACAGTAGGATCGATAGCACGAAGGGGGACCGGGCCATTCCCTGGCTTACGCATTCTGCCTCTCCGGTCGACTGAGCACCAGCGCGCCCGTTTCGTGGGTTGGTTTAGGCATAGGGAGTTCATTGCATGTCTAAGCCCCAGCCAAACCTAGGGTTGTGGCAGCGGGACCGACAGCATGCAGAGAGGGATCGGGCTGATCCCCGGCTTGCGCATTATGCCTCTCCAGCCAGCTCAGCACCCGCACGCTCGTTTCGTGAGTTGACTTAGGCATTCGGAGTTCATTCCTAGTCAAAGATCAGACCGAACCAAGGGTTGCGGTAGTAGGATCGACAGTACGCAGGGGGGATCAAGCCGATCCCCGGCTTGTGCATTTTGCCTCTCCGACCAACTGAACACCCGCACGCTCGTTTCGTGGGTTGGCTTTAGCATAGTGAGTTCATTCCATGTCTAAGCCCCAGCCGAACTGAGGGTTGTGGCAGTAGGACCAGTAGCACGTACAGGGGGACCGAGCTGATCCCCGGCTTGCAAATTATGCCTCTTCGATCGGCTCTGCTCCCACACGCTCATTTCGTGGGTTGACTTATGCATACGGAGTTCATTCTCAGTCTAAGATTAGACCAGACCGAGGGTTGCTGCAGCAGGATCGACAGCACGCAGGGGGGGACCAGGCCGATCCCCAGCTTACACATTCTGCCTCTCCGGTCGACTGAGTGCCCGCACGCTCGTTTCACGGGTTGGGTTAGGCATGCGGTGTTCATTCCTATCTAAGATTTTGAGCCATACACATGTTGGGCTCGGGCATGTGCTGGTGCCGCATTTATTTTGCCTGGGGCACCATCACCGGAGCATCGTCGGAGAGCCTAACCGACGGCATTGGGGGTTCCGACGATTGGGGGGCTGGGGGGTGTGCGCACATGATGTGCGATGGCTGCAAGTACTTGGCCCTTATATTGGCCCCCTATCCCTCATCAAACCTTGAGAACTCACACCCCCTTAAAGAGCATTTGAGATTTTATAGGTTTGCTGCCAGTAGCCATTAAAGTGTCCGAAATGGGGACACTTTTTTCAAACGGTCACAAAATCTTCTCCACTTCAAATTTTTAGCTGAAAGTTTTTGTGCATGCTAACAAAAATACAAGGATCACCTCTACCATATTTGGGGACAAACTCTTTCTAAAAAAATTTTAAAAAATCTTGAACCGCAAAAAGTTTTGAAAATCGTGAAAAATAGAAAACGGGTCTTCTTGCCACAAAACTTAACATGAAGGCTTAGGGGACCATTGTATGAATTTACAAGCCATAAAAATGGCATTGGCATGGCAGAAATATGAAGATGTGCTTGAACCCACCTACCACCCGTTCGATCCCTGGCTTGCGCATCCTACCTCTCTGGTCGGCTGAACGCCCGCACGCTCGTTTCGTGGGTTGACTTTGGCATACGGACTTCATCCCTATTCTAAGCATACAGAGTTCATTCCCAATCTAAGATCAGACCGGACCGAGGTTTGCAGTAGCAGCAAGATCGATAGCACGTATGGAGGATCGGGGCGATCCTCGACTTGCGCATTCTGCCTCTCCGGCTGGTTGAGCACCCCGTACGCCCATTTCATGGGTTGGCCTAGGCATAGGGAGTTTATTCCATGTCAAAGCCCTGGTCAGACCGAGGGTTGGGGTAGCGAGACTAGTAGCACGTAGAGAGGGACTGGGTCGATCCCCGGCTTGCGCATTACGCCTCTCCGACCGACTCGATGCTCGTACGCTCGTTTCGTGGGTTGACTTAGGCATACGGAGTTCATTCCCAGTCTAAGATTGGACCAGACCGAGGGTTGCACAGCAGGATCGACAACATGCAGGGGGGACCGGGCCGATCCTCGGCTTACGCATTCTGCCTCTCCGGCCGGTTGAGCACCCGTACGCTCGTTTTGTGGGTTGGCTTAGGCATACAGAGTTTATTCCATGTCTAAGCATACGGAGTTCATTCCTAGTCTAAGATCAAATTGGATCGAGGGTTGCGACAGCAGGACCAGTTGCAAGATCGATATCACGCAGGTGGGACCGGGTCGATCCCTGGCTTGCGCATTCTGCCTCTCCAATCGGCTGAGCGCCCGCACTCTTGTTTCGTGGGTTGGCTTAGGCATAGGGAGTTCATTCCATGTCTAAGCCCCCAGCCGAACCGAGGGTTATGGTAGTGGGACTGGCAACACACATAGGGGGATTGGGCCGATCTCTGTCTTGCGCATTATGCCTCTTCAGTCGGCTCAACTCCCGCACGCTCGTTTCATGGGTTGACTTATGCATACGGAGTTCATTCCCAGTCTAAGATCAGATCAAGACTGAGGGTTGCATTAGCAGGATCGATAGCACGTAGGGGGGGACCGGGCCGATCCCCAGCTTGTGCATTCCGGTCGACTGAGTGCCCGTACGCTCGTTTCATGGGTTGGCTTAGGCATACGGAGTTCATTCCATGTCTAAGAATACGGAGTTCATTCCCAGT
>NW_019167949.1:16033205-16057412 GCF_002303985.1 Durio zibethinus | reverse complement strand
GCATAATTCGCAAGCCGGGGATCAACCCGGTCCCCCTCATCATGCTGCCGGTCCCGCTGCCACAACCCTCGGTCCAGTTGGGGCTTACACATGGAATGAACTCCCTATGCCTAAGCCAACCCACGAAACAGGCGTGCGGGCGCTCTGCCGACTGGAGAGGCAGAGTGCGCAAGCTGGGGATCGACCCGGTCCCCCCTGTGTGCTATCGATCCTGCTGCCACAACCCTTGATCCAGTCCGATCTTAGACTGGGAATGAACTCTGTATGCTTAGACTGGGGATGAACTCCGTATGCCTAAGTCAACCCACAAAACGAGCATGCGGGCGCTCAGCCGACCAGAGAGGCAAGATGCGCAAGCACATCTTCATATTTCTGCCGTGCCAATACTATTTTTATGGTGTGCAAATTCATACAATGGTCCCCTAAGCCTTCATGTGAAGTTTCGTGGCCAGACGACCCATTTTCTATTTTTTAGGATTTTTGAAACTTTTTACGGTTCAACATTTTTTAAAGTTTTTTAGAAAGAGTTTTGTACCAAAATTTGGTAGAGGTGATCCTTGTATTTATGTTGGCATGCACAAAAAAAATTCAGCTAAAAACTCGAAGTGGAGAAGATTTTGTGATCGTTTGAAAAAATTGTCCCCATTTCAGACACTTTAATGGCTACTGGCAGCAAACCTATAAAATCTCAAATGCTCTTTAAGGAGGTGTGAGTTTTCGAAGTTTGATGAGGGATAGGAGGCCAATATAAGGGCCAAGTACCAGCACCCATCGCACATCATGTGTGCACACCCCCCGGCCCCCCCAATCGTCGGAACCCTCAATGCCGTCGGTTAGGCTCTCCGGCGATGCTATGGCGATTGTTCCCCGGGTGAAAAAAAAGCAACACCAGCACATGCCTGAACCCAGCATGTGCACCGTGGCTCAAAATCTTAGACTGGGAATGAACTCCGTATGCTTAGACATGGAATGAACTCTGTATGCCTAAGCCAACCCACGGAACGAGCGTGCGCTCGCTCAGTTGGCCGGAAAGGTAGAATACGCAAGCCGGAGATCGACCCGATCCCCCCTACGTGCTGTCGATCCTGATGTGCAACCCTCGGTCCGGTCCGATCTTACATCGGGAATGAACTCCGTATGCATAAGTCAACCCACGAAACGAGCGTGTGGGCGCTTAGGCCGAAGAGGCATAATGCGCAAGGCAGGGAACGACCCGGTCCCCCTCTGCGTGCTGTTGGTCCCGCTGCCACAACCCTGGGTCCGACTGGGGCTAAGACATGGAATGAACTCCCTATGCCTAAGCCAACCCATGAAACGGGCGTGCGGGCACTCAACCGACTGGAGCGGCAGAATGCGCAAGCCGGGGATCGACCCGATCCCTCCTGCGTGCTATCGATCTTGCTGTCGCAAACCTCGTCCGGTCTGATCTTAGATTGGAATAAACTCCGTATGCTTAGACTGGGGATGAACTCCGTATGCCTAAGTCAACCCATAAAATGAGCATGCGGGCACTCAGCCGGCTGGAGAGGTCTGCCAGAGAGGCATAATGTGCAAGTCAGGGATCAGCCAAGTCCCCCTCTGCATGCTGTCGATCTCGCTGCCGGTCTTGCAACCACAACCCTCAGTCCGGGTAGGGCTTAGACATGGAATAAACTCCGTATGCCTAAGCCAATCAACAAAACGAGCATGCGAGCGCTCAGTCGGTCGAAGAGGTAGAATGCGCAACGCGGAGATCGGACCCAGCCCCACCTGCGAGCTACCGATCCTGCTGCCACAACCCTTGGTCCAGTCCGATCTTAGACTGGGAATGAACTCCGTATGCTTAGACAAGGAATGAACTCCGTATGCCTAAGCCAACCCACGAAACGAGCGTGCGGGCCTCAGTCGATCGGAGAGAAAAAAGGATCGGCCCGATCCCCCCTACATGCTGTCGATCTACGCAAAATCTATCTTAGACTGGGAATGAACTCCGTATGCCTAAGTCAACCCACGAAATGAATGTGCGAACGCTGAGCCGGTCGGAGAGACATAATGTGCAAGCCGGGGATTGGCTCGGTCCCTTTCTACGTGCTACCGGTCCCACTGCCACAACCCTCGGTCTAGCTGGGGCTTAGACATGGAATGAACTCCCTATGCCTAAGCCAACCATGAAACGGGCGTGCGGGCGCTCAGTCGGTCGGAGAGGCAGAATACGTAAGCCGGGGATCGGCCCGGTCCCCCTTGCATTCTGCCGATCCTACTATCGTAACCCTCAGTCCGATTGATCTTAGACTGGGAATGAACTCCGTATGCTTAGACGGGGGATGAATTTCGTATGCCTAAGTCAACCCACGAAACAAGCGTGCGGGCGCTCAGCTGACCGAAGAGGCAAGATGCGCAAGCCAGAGATCGAATGGGTGGTAGGTGGGTTCACGCACATCTTCATATTTCTGCCGTGCCAATGTCGTTTTTATGGGTTGTAAATTCATACAATGGTCCCCTAAGCCTTCATGTGAAGTTTCATGGCAAGATGACCCGTTTTCTATTTTTCACGATTTTTGAAACTTTTTACGGTTCAGGATTTTTTAAAATTTTTTTAGAAAGAGTTTTGTCCCCAAATTTGGTAGAGGTCATCTTTGTATTTTTTTTGGAAGGCACAAGAAAATTCAGCTAAAAACTCGAAGTGGAGAAGATTTTGTGACCGTTTGAAAAAAGTGTCCCCATTTCAGACACTTTAATGGCTATTGGTAGGAAACCTATAAAATCTCAAATGCTCTTTAAGGGGTGTGCGGGCGCTCAGCCGGTCGGAGAGGCAGAATGAACAAGCCGAGGATCGACCCGGTCCCCCTGCGTGCTGTCGATCCTATTGTTGCAACCCTTGATCCGATCCAATCTTAGACTGGGAATGAACTCCGTATGCTTAGACTGAGGATGAACTTCGTATGCCTAAGTCAACCCATGAAATGAGCATGCGAGGGCTCAGCTGGTCGGAGAGACATAATGTGCAAGCCGAGGATCAGCCCGACCCCTTTCTGCGTGCTGCCGATCCCGCTGCCGGTCCTGCTGCCACAACCCTTGGTCCGGCTGGGGCTTAGACATGGAATGAACTCCATATGCCTAAGCCAACCACGAAATGAGTGTGCGGGCGCTCAAGCCGACCGGAGAGCAGAATGCGCAAGCCGGGGATCGGCCCGATCCCTTCTGCGTGTTACCGATCCTGCTAATGGTCCTGCTACCGCAACCCTCGGTCTGATCTGATCTTAGACTGGGAATGAACTTCATATGCTTAGACTGGGGATGAACTCCGTATGCCTAAGTCAACCCACGAAACAAGCGTACGGGCGCTCAACCGGCTGGAGAGGTCGATCGAAGAGGCATAATGCACAAGCCGAGGATCAGCCCAGTCCCCCTCTGTATGCTGTCGATCCCGCTGCTGGTCCTGCTACCACAATCCTCGGTCTGGTTGGGGCTTAGACTTTGAATGAACTTCGTATGCCTAAGCCAACCCATAAAATGAGCATACGGGCGCTCAGTTGACCGGATAGGCAGAATACGCAAGCCGAGGACCAACCCGGTCCCCCCTACGTGCTGTCGATCCTGCTATTGCAACCTTCGGTCCGATCCAAGCTTAGACTGGGAATGAACTCTGTATGCATAAGTCAACTCATGAAATGAGCATTCGGGTGCTGAGCAGACCAGAGAGGCATAATGTGCAAACTAGGGATCGGCCTGATCCCTCTCTGCGTGCTGCGAGTCCCGCTACCACAACCCTCGGTCTGGCTGGGGTTTAGACATGGAGTGAACTCCCTATGCCTAAGCCAACCCATGAAATGGGCATGTGGGCGCTTAGCCTGCTGGAGAGGTAGAATGCGCAAGCCGGGGATCGGTCTGGTCCCCCCTGCGTGCTGTCGATCCTGCTGCAGCAACCCTCAGTCCGATCTGATCATGGACTGGGAATGAGCTCCATATGCTTAGACTAGGGATGAACTTCGTATGCCTAAGTCAACCCACAAAATGAGCATGGGGGTGCTCAGTCGACCAGAGAGGCAGGATGCGCAAGCCGGGTGTCGTGAGCCACCCTTGTATAGGGCCATGATCGGGACTTAGGTTGCCATGAGCCACCCATGTATAGGGCCATGGCTGGGTAGATCCCTTGTGCTAGGAAAAGTGTCCCCATTTCAAACATTGTAATGGTTACTGGTAGCATAGCTCTAAAAGCTCTAAGGCTCTTTAGGGGGGTGAGCCGGCAGCGTAGTGTTGGGCTGTCTCACCAGGTGCTATGCGAGCTTAGGCCACCCACCAAGGGCTGCCCCCTGGCCCTGGTGATGGTGGGAGGTCCCAATGTATGATTCTCGTTTATAATAAAATTCACCCCGATTGTTGCCTCGATGTGTTTCTTTCTTTCTCGATGTGAATGTGCCTTGTTGTGTGTGTATGCTTGAGATTGACCTCGATATACTGTGCCTTATTGTGAATGCTTGAGACTAACCATGGTTTATGGTTATTTGTTCAGATATCGATCTATTGAAGGCTGACTTGGCTGGAAACATCCATTCAAGTGCCGCACAGGCTAGTGCTTGTTGAGAGAAAGCTTAGTCCGTGACACGTGGTATCAGAGCACTGTTGAGAAGTGCTAGAAAATGGATGAGATGGCCACAAGTGGTGGACCTGATCATCAATAGAGAATTGAAGAACTTGAGGCCACAGTGGCCGCAATGAAGACTCACATGATGACTAAAGATCGAGTGAGGGAGATCGAGACAACCCAGCGGGAGTTGTTCGATACTCTCCACAATGTGAGCGAGGAGGCTGAGATGCTTTGAATATTCTCCAAAAAGAGTTTGAAGAGCTCAGAGCACAGGTGAGCATCTTACAACTGGCTATGGCTAGGTCAGGTTCGAGCTCGATGGATAGGGGGAGAAGGCCTAAGGTGCCGGAGCCTCGATGTTATGAGGGGGCAAGGGATGCCAAGGAACTTGAAAATTTCTTGTTTGACATGGAGCAGTACTTTCGGGCGGTGCACACGGATTCAGAGGAAGACAAGGTAACAATGGCATTGATGTACCTCACAGGGGATGCCAAGCTTTGGTGGCGTTCCAAGTTTGTCAATGACGAGTGCCCGATTAAAACTTGGACAGACCTGAAGCAGGAATTGAAAAACCAGTTTTTCCTTGAGAATGTGGAGTATATGGCTTGAAGGAGACTCTGAGAATTAGTGCAAACAAGGACAGTGTGAGAGTTTGTGAGGAGCTTCTCTACCCTGATGTTGGATATTCAAGACATGTCTGAGAAGGAAAAGATGTTCTATTTTCTTAAGGGACTCAAGCCTTGGGCCAGAGCAGAACTACAAAGACAAAAAGTGCAAGACGTGGCCACGGGCATGGCTGTAGCTGAACGTCTCCAAGATTATAACGATGGCTCCTTAAAACAGAAAAATCCTTCATCAGCTGGCAGTAGCTTCAACTTTGGGAGTGGGGGAAAGATGACCAGATTGGACCGTCCCTTCAGTGGGAGATCAGATAGGAGGTCTTTCGATCGAGATAGCACCCAGCCCAAAACAAACAATGCAGTGACTTTCAGGCCTAGGCAACCGCTAGCTTGCTTTCTTTGCAAGGGGCCGTATCGGGTGGCTGAATGCCTGCATAGAGGAGCCCTTAATGCTTTAAGGACCTCATCTCAAGAGTCTGTAAAAGCACCAGAGAGCATTGAAGAGATTGAAGAGGAACCAGCTAGGATGGGCTCAATAAGGTTCCTCAATGCCCTTCACACCCAACTGAACACTATAAGGAAAGAGCAAAGTAGGGGCTTGATGTATGTGAATCTAATGATCAATGAGAAGGCCACCAAGGCCATGGTGGATACAGGTGCAACCGATACTTTCATCACACTAGAAGAAGTGAAAAGGTGTGGCCTCCAGGTTAACAAAGACTGTGGACAAATGAAGGCAGTCAATTCGCCAGCCTTTGCGATCAGTGGAAGCTCCAAGGGTGTGACAACTAAATTGGGGCCATGGGAAGGGAAGGTAGACTTCACAGTCTCCCCTATGGATGACTTTGATGTCGTTCTTGGATTGGACTTCATGACGTTGGCTTAGGTGATCCCTATCCCCACTGCTAGCTGCTTGTTGTTTTTAGGGGAACACCCATGTGTGGTGCCAGCCAATATCTTGCCAAAGAGTGGGAAGAAAATGATTTTGGCTTTGCAATTCAAGAAAGGGGTAAAGAGAGGGGAACCCTCTTTTGTGGCCATGCCGATCTACAAAGAAGGGTCGAAAGTAGAACCAATACCCGATGGCATGAAGAGAGTGTTGGAAGAATTCAAAGAGGTGATGCTAGAGATGTTGCCCAAGGTTCTACCCCCTCGACGAGTAGTAGACCACGAAATTGAGCTCCTCCCAGGAGCAAAACCCCCTGCTAGAGCTCCCTATCGCATGCCCCGCCAGAGTTGGTCGAGCTGAGAAAACAGTTAGATGAGCTTCTACAAGCCAGGTTCATCAGACCATCAAAGGCTCCTTTCGGAGCGCCAGTCCTATTCCAGAAGAAGCATGATGGGAGTTTGCGCTTATGTGTTAACTACAGGGCCCTAAACAAAGTCACCGTAAGAAACAAATATCCTATCCCGCTTATAGCAGACTTGTTTGATCAATTAAGTCGAGCCAAGTACTTTTCCAAACTGGACCTGAGATCTGGATACCATCAGGTCAGAATCATTGAGGGAGATGAGCCAAAGACCACTTGTGTAACACGGTATGGCACATTTGAATTTCTTGTTATGCCCTTTGGACTGACCAATGCTCCTGCCACATTTTGTACATTGATGAATCAGGTGTTCCATGACTACCTTGACAAATTTGTAGTCATTTATTTAGACGATATAGTGGTGTACAGCTCCACCTTGGAAGAACATCAAGAACACTTACGTCGGGTATTTAAAAGGTTGCAGGGCCACCGATTATATGTAAAAAGGGAGAAATACGCATTTGCTCATACCCAAATCCACTTCCTTGGTCACATTGTCGAACGTGGCCACATTCGAATGGACATGGAAAAGGTTAGGGCCATCAAAGAGTGGACAACACCAAAGAATGTTAGTGAGCTCCGCTCATTTTTGGGACTAGCCAACTATTATAGAAGGTTTGTGGAAGGGTACTCTCGCAAGACCATGGCCCTCACAGAGTTATTGAAGAAGGAGCATAAATGGTGTTAGACCAATGAGTGCCAAGAGGCCTTTGAGAGATTGAAAGATGCTATTATGAAGGATCCCATCTTAGTTCTCCCCGATATTGAAAAGCCTTTTGAAGTTCAGACGGATGCATCTGATTTTGCTATTGGAGGTGTGCTTTTACAACAACATCACCCAATAGCATTTGAAAGTAGGAAGCTAAGCGAAGCAGAGAGGAAATATACGGCCCAGGAAAAAGAGCTCCTGGCGGTGATTCATTGCTTGAGGGCTTGGTGACATTACTTATTGGGTTCACACTTTGTCGTGAAGACGGACAATGCAGCCGTTAGCCATTTTTTCACCCAACCAAGGCTTATGGCGAAACAAGCTAGGTGGGAATTTTTAGCGGAGTTCGACTTTCATTTTGAGCATACCACTAGAAAGACCAATCAAGTGGCGGATGCATTGAGCAGGCGACCAGAGTTGGCGGCCCTCAGAAGAATGGCCCCAATGGCAACTAGCAGAGCCACTACGGACATTCATAAGTTGATTAGAGATCATCTAGGGAAGGAACCGCAAGCCTGTGCCATCTTGAAGCTAGTGGAAGAAGGGAAGTCCAAATACTTCTGGCAAGAAAATGGGGTCTTGTGGACCAAGGGGCCTCGAGTGTTTGTGCCAAGAGCAGGAGGGCTGAGATAGATGCTGATGAGGGAATGCCATAACACCCCATGGGTCGGGACACCCAGGCTGGCAATGCACTTTAGCGTTACTGAAACAGGGATACTATTGACCTCACATGCGACAAAATGTGATGGACTACACAAGATTTGCCTCATTTTCCAACAAGACAAAGTTGAAAAGAGGAAACCTACGGGCATGCTGGAACCATTATCGGTACCCACCAAATCGTGGGAAAGCATCTCCCTTGATTTTATTTCGAGCCTACCCAAGGTTGGTGATCTTGGAACGATCTTGGTGGTAATTGACCAGTTCTCCAAGTATGCCACATTCATCCCCGCTCACAAGTATTGTACAGCAGAAGACACAGCTCGACTATTGTTCAAACATGTGGTCAAATATTGGGGCATCCCTTAAAACATCATCAGCGATAGAGATCCGAGATTCACGGGGTCCTTTTGGGGGAACTTTTCAAGATTTTGGGGTCCCAACTCAACATCTCTTCGAGCTACCATCCTCAGACCAATGGCCAAATGGAACATTTCAATGGATTGTTGGAGGAATATTTGAGGCATTTTGTCCAAGCCAACCAAAAGGGCTGGCCTTCATTGTTGGACGTTGCTCAACTCTGCTTTAATTCCAACAAAAGCTCTTCCACTAATAAGAGCCCATTTGAGTGGTCACCAAACAACTACCAAGGCTACTCCACACTTCCTTGGAACAATATGGAGGAAAGAATCTGAGAGCTTTCAACCTCAGCAAAAGTGGAAACAAAACACAGAGATTGCACAAGCTTACCTGGAAAAGGCATCAAAGCGGATGAAGAAATGGGCAGACAAGAATCGCAGAGCTCAGCAATTCCAAGTTGGTGATTTGGTTCTGGTCTGACTAGTTCCTGAACAAATCAAGTTCTTAAGAAAAAGAGATTGTAGACTAGTGCGCAAATATGAAGGTCCAGTAAGGGTCATTTCCAATGTGGGGAACGCTTCTTACAAAATCGACCCACCGAAGTGGGTGAAAGTGCACCCAGTATTTCATGTAAGCAACCTGAAGCCTTTCCATGCAGACCCTACAGATATTAGCTGAAGGGAGCCAACCAGAGCTGCCATCACCATGAAGCCACCCTCAGAGCGTCGAGTCGAAGAGATCTTAACCGACAGGGAAACCAAGATATCTCGAAGACTAGTTCAGGAATACTTAGTGAAGTGGGAGGGCTTAGGACTAAAAGAAACCAGCTGGGAGAGAGAACATGACCTCCAGAGATTTCAAAGGAAGATTGAAGAATTTTAAGCCAGCAAGTCGACGAGGACGTCGATAGAATAGGTGGGGGAAGATGTCGTGAGCCACCCTTGTATAGGGCCATGATCGAGACTTAGGTTGCCATGAGCCACCCATGTATAGGGCCATGGCCGGGTAGATCCCTTGTGCTAGGAAAAGTGCCCCCATTTCAAAAATTGTAATGGTTACTGGTAGCATAGCTCTAAAAGCTCTAAGGCTGTTTAGGGGGGGTGAACCGGCAGCGTAGTGTTAGGCTGTCTCACCGGGTGCTATGCGAGCTTAGGTCACCCACCAAGGGCTGCCTCCTGGCCTTGGTGATGGTGGGAGGTCCCGATGTATGATTCCCGTTTATAATAAAATTCACCTCAATTGAATGCCCGATTGTTACCTCGATGCGCTTTTTTCTTTCTCGATGTGAATGTGCCTTGTTGTGTGTGTATGCTTGAGATTGACCTCGATATATTTTGCCTTATTGTGAATGCTTGAGACTAACCATGGTTTACGGTTATTTTTTCAGATATCGATCTATTGAAGGCTGACTTGGGTGGAAGCGTCCATTCAAGTGCCGCACGGGCTAGTGCTTGTTGAGAGAAAGCTTAGTTCGTGACACCGGGGATCGAACGGGTGGTAGGTGGGTTCAAGCACATCTTCATATTTCTGCCATGCCAATGCCATTTTTATGGCTTATAAATTCGTACAATGGTCCCCTAAGCCTTCATGTGAAGTTTCGTGGCAAGACAACCCGTTTTCTATTTTTCACGATTTTTGAAACTTTTTACGGATTGGGATTTTTTTAAATTTTTTTAGAAAGAGTTTTGTCCCCAAATTTGGTAGAGGTGATCCTTGTATTTTTTTTGGCATGCACAAAAAACTCGAAGTGGAGAAGATTTTGTGACCATTTGAAAAAAGTGTCCCCATTTTCAGACACTTTAATGGCTACTGACAGCAAACCTATAAAATCTCAAATGCTCTTTAAGGGGGCGTGAGTTCTTGAGGTTTGATGAGGGATATGGGGCCAATATAAGGGCCAAGTACCAGTACCCATCGCACACCCCCCGGCCCCCCAATCACCGAAACCCCTAATGCCATCGGTTAGGCTCTTCGACGATGCTCTGACGATGGTGCCCTGGGCAAAAAAAATGTAGCACCAGCACATGCCCGAGCCTAGTTTGTGCACCGTGGCTCAAAATCTTAGACTGGGAATGAACTTTGTATGCTTAGACATGGAATGAACTCCGTATGCCTAAGCTACCCCACGAAACGAGCGTACGGGTTCTCAGTCGGCCGAAGAGGCAGAATGCGCAAGCCGGGGATCGGCCCGGTCCCCCCTGTGTGCTGTCGATCTTGCTACCACAACCCTCGATCCAGCCCGATCTTAGACTGGGAATGAACTCCATATGCATAAGTCAACCCATTAAACGAGCATGCGAGCGTTGAGCTAGCCGAAGAGGCACAATGCGCAAGTTGGGGATCGGCTCGATCCCCCTCTGCATGCTGTCGATCCAGCTGTCACAACCCTTGGTTCGACTAGGGCATAGACATGGAATGAACTCCCTATGCCTAAGCCAACCCATGAAACGGGCGTGCGGGCGCTCAACCGGTCGGAGAGGTAGAAGCACAAGTAGGGGATCGGCCTGGTCCCCCCTGCGTGCTGTCGCAACCCTCGGTCCGGTCCGATCTTAGACTGGGAATGAACTCCGTATGCTTAGACTGGGGATGAACTCCGTATGCATAAGTCAACCCATGAAACGAGCGTAAGGGCTCTAAGCCGGTCGAAGAGGCATAATGCGCAAGCCAGGGATCGGCCCGGTCCCCCTCTGCGTGCTACCAGAACCGCAGCCACAACCCTCGATCCTACTGGGGCTTAGACATGGAATAAACTAGCTATGCCTAAGCCAACCCACGAAATGGGCGTGCGGGTGCTCAGCCGGTCGTAGAGGCAGAATGCGTAAGCCTGGCATCGGCCCGGTCCCCCGCGTGCTATCGATCCTACTATCGCAACCATCGGTCCGGTTCGATCTTAGACTAAGAATAAACTCCATATGCTTAGACTGGGGATGAACTCCGTATGCCTAAGTCAACCCACGAAACGAGCATGCGGGCACTCAGCCGACCAGAGGGGCAGGATGCTCCAGTCGAGGATCAAACGGGTGGTAGGTGGGTTCAAGCACATCTTCATATTTCTGCCATGCCAATGCCATTTTTATGGCTTGTAAATTCATACAATGGTCCCCTAAGCCTTCATGTGAAGTTTCGTGGCAAGACGACCTATTTTCTATTTTTCATGATTTTTGAAACTTTTTACGGTTTGGGATTTTTTTAAAATTTTTTTAGAAAGAGTTTTGTCCCCAAATTTGGTAGAGGTGATCCTTGTGTTTTTGTTGGCATGCACAAAAAACTCGAAGTGGAGAAGATTTTGTGAACGTTTGAAAAAAGTGTCCCCATTTCAGACACTTTAATGGCTACTGACAGCAAACCTATAAAATCCCAAATGCTCTTTAAGGGGGTGTGAGTTCTTGAGGTTTGATGAGGGATAGGGGGCCAATATAAAGGCCAAGTACCAGCACCCATCGCATATCATGTGCGCACACCCCCTGGCCCCCCAATTGCCGGGAACCCCCAATGCTGTCGGTTAGGCTCTCCGGTGATGCTACAACAATGGTGCCCCGGGCGAAAAAAATGCGGCACCAGCACATGCCCAAGCCCAGCATGTGAACTGTGGCTCAAAATCTTAGACTGGGAATGAACTCCGTATGCTTAGACGTGGAATGAACTCTGTATGCATAAGCCAACCCATGAAACGAGCGTACAGGCGTTCAGCTGGTCAGAGAGGTAGAATACGCAAGCCGGGGATCGGCCCGATCCCCCCTATGTACTGTTGATCTTGCTACCACAACCCTCGGTCCGGTCTGATCTTAGATTAGGAATGAACTATGTATGCATAAGTCAACCCATGAAACGAGCGTGCGGGCGTTGAGCCAGCCGAAGAGGCATAATGCGCAAGTCGAGGATCGGCTCGATCCCCCTCTGCATGCTGCCGGTCCAGTTGCCACAATCCTCGATCTGACTAGGGCATAGATATGGAATGAACTCCCTATGCCTAAGCCAACCCATGAAATGGGCGTGCGGGCGCTCAGTCGACCGGAGAGGCAGAATGCGCAAGTCGGGGATCGGCCTGATCCCCTCTGCGTGCTACCGATCCTGCCGTCGTAACCCTCGGTCCGGTCTGATCTTAGACTGGGAATGAACTCTGTATGCTTAGATTGGGGATGAACTCCGTATGCATAAGTCAACCCACGAAACGAGCGTGCGGGTGCTGAGTCGGTCGAAGAGGCATAATGCGTAAGCCGAGGATCGGCCAGGTCCCCCTCTGCTTGCTGCCGAACCCGTAGCCACAACCCTCGGTCTGACTAGGGCTTAGACATGGAATAAACTCCCTATGCCTAAGCCAACCCACGAAACGGGCATGCGGGTGCTCAGCCGACCGGAGAGGAAGAATGCGCAAGCCAGGGATCAGCCCGATCCACCCTACGTGCTGTCGATCCTGCTGTCGCAACCGTTGGTCCGGTTGGATCTTAGATTGAGAATGAACTTCATATGCTTGGACTACGAATGAACTCCGTATGCCTAAGTCATCTCACGAAACGAGCGTGCGGGCACTCAGCTGACCAGAAAGGCAGTATGCACAAACCGGGGATCGAACGGGTGGTAGGTGGGTTTAAGCCCATCTTCATATTTCTGCCATGACAATGTGATTTTTCTGGCTTGTAAATTCATACAATGGTCCCCTAAGCCTTCATGTGAAGTTTCGTGGCAAGACGACCCGTTTTCTATTTTTCACGATTTTTGAAACTTTTACGGTCTGGGATTTTTTAAAATTTTTTTAGAAAGAGTTTTCTCGCCAAATTTCGTAGGGGTGATCCTTGTATTTTTGTTGGCATGCAGGAAAACATTCAGCTAAAAACTCAAAGTGGAGAAGATTTTGTGACCGTTTGAAAAAAGTGTCCCCATTTCAGACACTTTAATGGCTACTGGCAGCAAACCTATAAAATCTCAAATGCTCTTTAAGGGGGTGTGAGTTCTCGAGGTTTGATGAGGGATAGGGGGACAATATAAGGGCCAAGTAATGGCACCCATCGCACATCATGTGCGCGCACCCCCTGACCCCCCAATCGTCGGAACCCCCAATGCCGTCGGTTAGGCTCTCCGACGATGCTCTGACGATGCTCCGACGATGGTGCCCCGGGTGAAAAAAATGCGGCACCAGTACATGCCTGAGCCTAGCATGTGCACCGTGTCTCAAAATCTTGCACTGGGAATGTACTCCATATGCTTAGACATGGAATGAACTCCGTATGCCTAAGCCAACCCACGAAACGAGCGTGCGGGTGCTCAACCGATCGAAGAGGTAGAATGCGCAAGTCGGGGATCGGCTTGGTCCCCCTTACATGCTGTCCATTCTGCTATCGTAACCCTCGGTCTGGTTTGATCTTAGACCGGGAATGAACTCTGTATGCATAGGTCAACCCATGAAACAAGCGTGCGGGCATTTAGCCGGCCGAAGAGACATAATGCGAAGCCGGACATCATGCGCGCGCACCCCCTGGCCCCTCCAATCATCAGAACCCCTAATGCCCCGGTTAGGCTCTCCAACAATGATCCGATGATGGTGCCCCAGGTGAAAAAAATGTGGCACAGCACATGCCCGGGCCCAGCATGTGCACCGCGGTTCAAAATCTTAGATTGGGAATGAACTCCGTATGCTTAGACATGGAATGAACTCCGTATGCCTAAGATAATTCACGAAACGAGCGTGCGGGCACTCAGTCGACCGGAGAGGTAGAATGCGCAAGCCGAGGATCGACTCGGTCCCCCCCTGGATGCTGTCAATCTTGCTGCTGGTCCTACTACCGTAACCCTCAGTCTGGTCTGATCTTAGACTGAGAAAGAACTCCGTAGGCTTAGATATGGAATGAACTCCGTATGCCTCAGCCAACCCACGAAATGAGCGTGCGGGTGCTCAGTCGGCCAGAGAGGCAGAATGCATAAACTGGGGACCGACCAGGTCCCCCGATGTGTGCTATCGATCCTGCTGCCGCAACCCTCGATCCGGTCTGATCTTAGACTGGGAATGAACTCTGTATACCTAAGTCAACCCACAAAATGAGCGTACGGGCGCTGAGCTGGCAGGAGAGGCATAATGCGCAAGTCAGGGATCGACCCGATCCCCCTCTGCGTGCTGCCGATCCCACTGTCACAACCCTTGGTCTGGCTGGGGCTGAGACATGGAATGAACTCCCTATGCCTAAGCCAACACATGAAATGGGCATACGGGCGCTTGGCCGATCGGAGAGGCAGATTGCGTAAGTCGGGGATCGACCCAGTCCCCCCCGCGTGCTGTCGATCCTACTATCGTAACCTTCGATCCGGTCTGATCTTAGACTAAGAATGAACTCCATATGCTTAGACATGGAATGAACCCCATATACCTAAGCCAACCCATGAAACGAGCTTGCGGGCGCTCAGCCAGTCGGAGAGGCAGAATGCGCAAGTTGGGGACCGGCCCAATCCCCTCACACATGCTATTGATCCAGCTCTGCAACCCTCGGTCCAGTCCCATCTTAGACTGGGAATGAACTTCGTATGCCTGAGTTAACCCACGAAATGAGCGTACGGGCACTGAGTCAGTCGGAGAAGCATAATACGAAAGCCAGGGATCAGCTTGATCCCCCTCTACGAGCTGCCTGTCCCGCTACCACAACCCTCAGTTCGGCTAGGGCTTAGACACGGAATGAACTCCCTATGCCTAAGCCAACCCATGAAACAGGCGTACGGGCGCTCAGTCGATCGGAGAGGCAGATTACGCAAGCCAAGGATCGACCCGGTCCCCCCTGGGTGCTACCGATCCTGCTGTCGCAACCCTCGATCTGGTCCGATCTTAGACTGGGAATGAACTCCATATGCTTAGACTAGGGATGAACTCCGTATGCCTAAGTTAACCCACGAAACAAGCGTGCGGGCGCTCAGTCGACCAGAGAGGCAGGTTACGCAAGTCGGGGATCGAACGGGTGGTAGGTGGGTTCAAGCACATCTTCATATTTCTGCCATGCCAACGCCATTTTTATGGCTTGTAAATTCATACAATGGTCCCCTAAGCCTTCATGTGAAGTTTTGTGGCAAGACGACCCGTTTTCTATTTTTCATGATTTTTGAAACGTTATGTGGTTCGAGATTTTTTAAATTTTTTAGAAAGTGTTTTGTCCCCAAATTTGGTAGAGGTGATCCTTGTATTTTTTTTGGCATGCACAAAAATATTCAGCTAAAAACTCGAAGTGGAGAAGATTTTGTGACCGTTTGAAAAAAGTGTCCCCATTGCAGACACTTTAATAGCTATTGGCAGCAAACCTGTAAAATCTCAAACGCTCTTTAAGGGGGTGTGAGTTCTCGAGGTTTGATGAGGGATAGGGGGCCAATATAAGGGCCAAGTACCAGCACCCATCGCACGTCTTGTGTGCACACCTCCTCGGCCCCCCCAATCGTCGGAACCCCCAATGCCATCGGTTAGGCTCTCTGGCGATGCTCCGACGATGGTGCCTCGGGCGAAAAAAATGCGGTACCAGCACATGCCCAAGCCCAGCATGTCCACCATGGCTCAAACTCTTAGACTAGAATGAACTCTGTATGCCTAGCCATGGAATGAACTCCGTATGCCTAAGCCAACCCACAAAACGAGCGTGTGGGCGCTCAGCCGACCGGAGAGGCAGAATGCGCAAGCTGGGGATCGACCTGGTCCCCCTCTGCGTGCTACCAATCCCACTGCCAAAACCCTCGATCTGCCTGGGGCTTAGAAATGGAATGAAGTCCTTGTGCCTAAGCCAACCCACGAAACGGGTGTACGGGCGCTCAACTGGTCGGAGAGGCAAAATGCGCAAGCTGGGGATCAGTTCGGTCCCCCCTACGTGTTGCCAATCCTGCTGTCACAACCCTCGATCCGGTCTGATCTTAGACTGGGAATGAACTCCATATGCTTAGACTGGGGATGAACTCCGTATGCCTAAGTTAACCCACGAAATGAGCATGCGAGCGCTCAGCCAGCCAGAGAGGTAGGTTGCGCAAGCCGAGGATCGAACGGGTGGTAGGTGGGTTCAAGAACATCTTCATATTTCTGCCATGCCAACGCCATTTTTATGGCTTGTAAATTCATACAATGGTCCCCTAAGCCTTAATGTGAAGTTTCATGGCAAGACGACCCATTTTCTATTTTTCACGATTTTCAAAACTTTTTACGGTTCGAGATTTTTTAAAATGTTTTTAGAAAGAGTTTTGCCCCCAAATTTGGTAGAGGCGATCCTTTTATCTTTATTGGCATGCACAAAAAAATTCAGCTAAAAACTCGAAGTAGAGAAGATTTTGTGACCGTTTGAAAAAAGTGTCCCCATTTCAGACACTTTAATGGCTACTGGCAGCAAACCTATAAAATCTCAAATGCTCTTTAAGGGGGTGTGAGTTCTCAAGGTTTGATGCGGGATAGGGGGCCAATATAAGGGCCAAGTACCAGCAGCCATCGCACATCATGTGCGCACACCCCCCAGCCCCCCCAATCGTCGGAACCCCCAATGCCACCGGTTAGGCTCTCCGACGATGCTCCGACGATGGTGCCCCGGGTGAAAAAAATGTGGCACCAGCACATGCCCAAGCCCAGTATGTGCACCGTGGCTCAAACTCTTAGACTGGGAATGAACTCCGTATGCTTGACATGGAATACGCAAGCCAGGGATCGGCCCGGTCCCCCCTGCGTGCTGTCGATCCTGCTGTCACAACCCTCGATCCGGTCTGATCTTAGACTATGAATGAACTCCGTATGCTGAGACTGGGGGATGAACTCCGTATGCCTAAGTCAACCCATGAAAGGAGCGTGTGGGCGCTCAGTCGGTCGGAGAGGTAGATGCGCAAGCCAGGGATCGACCCGGTCCCCCCTGCATGCTGCCAATCCTGCCGCTGGTCCTGCTGTCGCAACCCTCGGTCCGGTCTAATCTTAGACTGGGAATAAACTCTGTATGCTAAAACATGGAATGAACTCCGTATGCCTAAGCCAACACACGAAACAAGCGTGCGAGCGCTCAGCCAGCTGGAGAGGGAGAACGCGCAAGCTGGGGATCGGCCCGATCCCCCCTACGTGCTGTCGATCCTACTGCCACAACCTTCGGTTTGTTCCGATCTTAGACTAGGAAAGAACTCCATCTGCCTAAGTCAACACACGAAACGAGCATTCGGGTGCTGAGTCGATCAGAGATACAGTCCCTCTCTGCACGCTGCCAGTCCTGCTACCACAACCCTCGGTCCGGTTGGCACTTAGACATGGAATGAACTCCCTATGACTAAGCCAACCCACGAAACGGGCGTGCGGGCGCTCAGCTGGCCGAAAGGGCAGAAAGCGCAAGCTGGGGATCGGCTCGGTCCCCCCTGCATGCTGTCGATTTTGCTATCGTAACCTTCAGTCTGGTTCGATCTTAGACTAGGAATGAACTCCGTATGCTTAGACTAGACATGAACTTCGTTTGCCTAAGTCAACCCATGAAACGAGCGTGCAGGTGCTCAGCCGGTCGGAGAGGCATAATACACAAGCTGAGGATCAGCTCGATTCACCTCTCCGTGCTACCGATCCCGCTGGCGATCCTGCTGCTACAACCCTTCGTCCGATTGGGGCTTAGACATGGAATGAACTCCGTATGCCTAAGCCAACCCACGAAATGAGCATGCGGGCACTCAGCAGGCCGGAGAGGTAGAATACGCAAGCCAGGGATCGGCCCGATCCCCCCTTGTGTGCTGTCGATCTTCCTACTGGTCGTGCTGCCGCAACCCTCGGTTTGGTCCGATCTTAGACTAGGAATGAACTCTGTATGCTTAGACATGGAATGAACTCTGTATGCCTAAGCCAACCCACGAAACGAGCATGCGGGCGCCCAGCCAGTCGGAGAGGTAGAATGCGCAAGCCAAGGACCGACCCGATCCCCCACTGCGTGCTATCAACCCTGCTATCGCAACCCTCGGTCCGATCTGATCTTACACTAGGAATGAACTCTGTAAGCCTAAGTCAACCCATGAAACGAGCGTTCGAGGGCTGAGCCGACCAAAGAGGCATAATATGCAAGCCAGGGATCGACCCGATCCCCCTCTTCATGCTACCAGTCCCGCTGCCACAACCTCGGTCCGATTGGGGGTTAGACATGGAATGAACTCCCTATGCCTAAGCCAACCCATGAAACGGGGGTGCGGGCGCTCAGCCGACCGGAGAGGCAGAATGCGCAAGCCAGGGATCGGCTCAGTCCCCTCTTCGTGCCGTCGATCTTACTGCCGTAACCCTCAGTTCGGTCTGATCTTAGACTGGGAATGAACTCCGTATGCCTAGACTAGGGATGAACTCCGTATGCCTAAGTCAACCCACAAAACTAGTGTGCGGGTGCTCAGACGGCCGAAGAGGCCGGTCGGAGAGGCATAATGCGCAAGTCAGGGATCAGCCAGATCCCGCTGCCGGTCTTCCTGCCACAACCCTTGGTCCGACTGGGGCTTCGACATGGAATGAACTTCGTATGCCTAAGCCAACCCACGAAATGAGCGTACAGGCGCTCAGTCGATCGGAGAGGCAGAATGCACAAGCCAGGGATCGACCTGGTCCCCCCTGCATGCTATCGTTCCTACAGCTGTAACCCTCGGTCCTGTCTGATCTTAGATTGGGAATGAACTCTGTATGCTTAGACTAGGGTTAGACTCTATATGCCTAAGTCAACCCATAAAACGAGCGTGCGGGTGCTCAGTCGGCCAGACAGGTCGGTCGGAGAGGCATAATGCGAAAGCCAGGGATCAGCTCGGTCCCCCTCTACGTGTTATCGATCCCACGCCGGTCCTGCTACCACAACCCTCGGTCCGACTGGGGCTTAGACGTGAAATGAACTCCGTATGCCTAAGCCAACCCACGAAACGAGCGTGCGGGCACTCAGCCTGCCAGAGAGGTAGAATGCGCAAGCCGGGGACCAACCAGGTCCCCCCTACGTGCTGTCGATCCTGCTGCTGCAACCCTCAGTTCTATCTGTTCTTAGACTGGGAATGAGCTCCGTATGCCTAAGTCAACCCACGAAAGGAGTGTGCAGGCGCTGAGCTGGCCGGAGAGGCATAATGGGCAAGCCAGGGATCGACCCGGTCCCCCTCTGTGCGATACCGGTCCTGCTGCCACAACCCTCGGCCCAGTTGGGGCTTAGACATGGAATGAACTCCCTATGCCTAAGCCAACCCATGAAATAGGAGTACGGGTGCTCAACCGACCGAAGAGGTAGAATGTGCAAGCCAGGGATTGGCTTGATCCCCCCTGCGTGCTGTCGATCCTACTGCTGGTCCTGCTGTTGCAACCTTCGTTTCGGTCTGATCTTAGATTGGGAATGAACTTCGTATGCTTAGACATGGAATGAACTTCGTATACCTAAGCCAACCCACGAAACGAGCATACGGGCGCTCAGTCGACTGGAGAGGCAGAATGTGCAAGCTAAAAATCAGCCCGGTCCCTCTTGCGTGCTGTCGATCTTGCTGCCGCAACCCTCGGTCCGATCTGATCTAAGACTGGGAATGAACTCTGTATGCCTAAGTCAATCGGCTCAGTCCCCCCTATGTACTGTCGATCTCGCTGCTGGTCCTGCTACCGTAACCTTCGGTCTGGTTTGATCTTAGACTGAGAATGAACTCTGTATGCTTAGACATGGAATGAACTCCGTATGCCTAAGCCAACCCATGAAACGAGTGTGCGGGTGCTCAGCCAATCGGAGAGGTAGAATGCGCAAGCCGGGGATCGATCGGTCCACCTTGTGTGCTGTCGATCCTACTATCACAACCCTCGATCTGGTCATATCCTAGACTGGGAATGAACTCCGTACGCCTAACTCAACCCATGAAATGAGCGTACGGGCACTGAGCTGGTCGGAGAGGCATAATGCGCAAGCTGGGGATCGGCCCGATCCCCTTCTATGTGCTGTCGGTCCCGCTGCCACAACCCTCGGTCCGACTGGGGCTTAGACTGGAATGAACTCCCTATGCCTAAGCCAACCCACGAAACGGGCGTGCGGGCACTCAGCCGATCAGAGAGGTAGAATAAGTAAGACGGGGACCGGCCCAGTCCCCACTGCATGCTGCCGATCCTACTACCGCAACCCTCGGTCTGGTTCGATCTTAGATTGGGAATGAACTCTGTATGCTTAGACTAGGGATGAACTCCGTATGACTAAGTCAACCCATGAAACAAGGGTGTGGCGCTCAACCGGTCGGAGAGGCTGGCCAGAGAGGCAGAATGTGCAAGCCAGGGATCGGCTCGATCCCCCCTACATGCTGTCGATCCTGCTGCTGGTCCTGCTACTGTAACCCTTGGTCCGGTCTGATCTTAGATAGGGAATGAACTCTGTATGCTTTGACATGGAATGAACTCCGTATGCCTAAGCCAACCCATGAAACGAGCGTACGGGTGCTCAGCCGGCCGGAGAGGCAGAATGCGCAAGCTGGGGATCGATCGGTCCACCTCGCATGCTATCGATCCTACTACTGCAACCCTCAGTCCGATCTGATCTTAGACTGGGAATGAACTCTGTATGCCTAACTCAACCCATGAAACGAGCGTACGGGCGCTGAGCTGACCGGAGAGGCATAATGCGCAAGCTAAGGATCGGCCCGATCCCTCTATGCGTGCTGTCGGTCCCGCTACCATAACCCTCGATCTGGCTGGGGCTTAGACATGGAATGAACTCCCTATGCCTAAGCCAACCCACAAAACGGGCGTGCGGGCACTCAGTCGATCGAAGAGGCAGAATACACAAGACGTGGATCAACCCGGTCCCCCCTGCGCACTGTCGATCCTACTACCGCAGCCCTCGGTCCGGTCAGATCTTAGACTGGGAATGAAATCCGTATCCTTATATTGGGGATGAACTTCGTATGCCTAAGTCAACCCATGAAATGAGCGTGCGGACGCTCAGCAGACCAGAGAGGCAAGATGCGCAAGCCGGGGATCGAACGGGTGGTAGGTGGGTTCAAGCACATCTTCATATTTCTGCCATGCTAATGCCATTTTTATGGCTTGTAAATTCATACAATGGTCCCTTACACCTTCATGTGAAGTTTCGTGGCAAGATGACTCGTTTTCTATTTTTCACAATTTTTGAAAGTTTTTGCGGTTTGGGATTTTTTTTAATTCTTTTAGAAAGATTTTTGTCCCCAAATTTGGTAGAGGTGATCCTTGTATTTTTGTTGGCATGCAAAAAACAATTCAGCTAAAAACTTGAAGTGGTGAAGATTTTGTGACCGTTTGAAAAAAGTGTCCTCATTTCAGACACTTTAATGGCTACTGGCAGCAAACCTATAAA
Organism: Durio zibethinus; assembly: GCF_002303985.1. The sequence continues at coordinate 16,035,918 of NW_019167949.1, read as the reverse complement.
ATCTCAAATGCTCTTTAAGGGGGTGTGAGTTCTTGAGGTTTGCTGAGGGACAGGGGGCCAATATAAGGGCCAAGTACCAGCACCCATCGCACATCATGTGCGCACACCCGCCGGCCCCCCCAATCAACGGAACCCCCAATGCCGTCGGTTAGGCTCTCCGGTGATACTCCGACGATGCTCCGACGATGGTGCCCCGAACAAAAAAAAATGCAGCACTAGCACATGCTTGAGCCCAGCATGTGCACCTGGCTTAAAATGTTAGACTGGGAATGAACTTCGTATGCCTAAGCCAACCCACGAAATGAGCGTACGGGTGCTCAGCCGGCCGGAGAGGCAGAATGCACAAGCCGGGGATCGCCCAGTCCCCCCCTGCGTGCCGTCGATCCTACTATCGTAACCCTCGGTCTGGTCTGACCATAGACTTGGAATGAACTTCGTATGCATAAGTCAACCCACGAAATGGTAGCATGGACGCTGATTCGGAGAGGCATATTGCATAAGCCGGGTATCGGCCTGGTCCCCCTCTAATTGCTATCCGTCTCGCTGCCACAACCCTCTGTCTGGCTGAGGCTTAGACATGGAATGAACTCCCTATGCCTAAGCCAACCCATGAAACGGGCGAACGGGTGACCAACCGATAGGACGGGCAGAATGCACAAGCTGGGGATCAGCCCGATCTTCCCTGTATGCTGTTGATCCTGCTACCGTAACCCTCGGTCTGGTCTGATCTTAGACTGGGAATGAACTCTGTATGCTTAGACTGGGGATGAACTCTGTATGCCTAAGTCAACCCACGAAACAAGTGTGCGGCCGCTCAACCGGCCGAAGAGGCCGATCAGGGAGACATAATGCGCAAGTCGAGGATCAGCCCGATCCCTCTTGCATGCTGTCAATCCTGCTACCGCAACCCTCGATCCGGTCCGAGCTTAGACTGGGAATGAACTCCGTATGCTTAGACTGGGGATGAACTCCGTATGCCTAAGTCAACCCATGAAACGAGCATACGGGCACTCAGCCGGCCGAAGAGGCTGGCCAGAGAGATAGAAAGCGCAAGTCGGCGATCGGCTCGATCCCCCTCTATGTGTTGCCGATCCTACTGCTGCAACTTTCGATCCAATCCGATCTTAGACTGGGAATGAACTCCACATGCTTAAACTGGGAATGAACTCTGTATGCCTAAGTCAACCCATAAAACGAGCATGCGGGCGCTTAGCCAGCCAGAGAGGCCAGTCGGAGAGGCAGAATGCGTAACCCGGGGATCGACCCGATCCCCCTTGCGTGCTGTCGATCCTGCTACCGCAACCCTTGGTCCGGTCTGATCTTAGACTGGGAATGAACTCCGTATGCTTAGACTGGGGATGAACTTCGTATGCCTAAGTCAACCCACGAAATGACCATGCGGGTGCTCAGCCGACCAGAGAGGCAGGATGCGCAAGCTGGGGATCGAGCAGGTGGTAGGTGGGTTCAAGCACATCTTCATATTTCTGCCATGCCAATGCCATTTTAATGGCTTGTAAATTCATACAACGGTCCCCTAAGCCTTCATGTGAAGTTTCATGGCAAGATGACCAGTTTTTATTTTTCACGATTTTTGAAACTTTTTACGGTTCAGGATTTTTTGAAAACTTTTTTAGAAAGAGTTTTGTCCCCAAATTAGGCAGAGGTGATCCTTGTATTTTTTTTGGCAAGCACAAAAAAATTCAGCTAAAAACTCAAAGTGGAGAAGATTTTGTGACTGTTTCAAAAAAGTGTCCCCATTTCAGACACTTTAATGGCTACTGGCAGCAAACCTATAAAATCTCAAATGCTCTTTAAGGGGGTGTGAGTTCTCGAGGTTTGATGAGGGATAGGGGGCCAATATAAGGGCCAAGTACCAGCACCCATCACACATCATGCGCACATACCTCCCTGGCCCCCCAATCGTCGGAACCCCCAATGCCGCCAGTTTGGCTCTTCGACGATGCTCCGATGTTGCTCCGACGATGGTGCCCCGGGTGAAAAAAATGTGGCACCAGCACATGCCTAAGCCCAGCATGTGCACCATGGCTCAAAATCCTAGACTGGGAATGAACTCCGTATGCTTAGAAATGGAATGAACTCTGTATGCCTAAGCCAACACATGAAAAGAGCGTGCGGGATGCTCAGTCGATCGGAGAGGCAGAATGCGTAAGCCGAGGATCGACTCGGTCCCCCCTATGTGCTATCAATCTTCATGCCACAACCCTCGGTCTGATCCGATCCTAGACCAGGAATGAACTCCGCATGTATAAGTCAACCCACAAAATGAGAGTGCGAGCGCTGAGCCGATCGAAGAGGCATAATGCACAAGCCAGGGATCAGCCTAGTCCCCCTCTGAGTGCTGTCGGTCCTGCTGCCATAACCCTTGGTCTAGCTAGGGCTTAGACATGGGATGAACTCCCTATGCCTAAGCCAACCAATGAAACGGGCGTGCAGGCGCTCAGCTGACCGGAGAGGCAGAATGCGCAAGCCAGGTATCGGCCTGATCCCCTCCTGTATGCTACCGATCCTACTACTAGTCCTACTACCGCAACCCTCGGTCTGATCCAATCTTAGAATGGGAATGACCTTTGTATGCTTAGACATGAAATGAGCTCCGTATGCCTAAGTCAACCCATGAAACGAGCGTACGGGTGATGAGTCGATCGGAGAGGCATAATGCATAAGCCGGGGATCGACCCGGTCCCCTTCTGTC
>NW_019167949.1:15984793-16032205 GCF_002303985.1 Durio zibethinus | reverse complement strand
GTACTTAGAGAACCGATCAATCACCACCAAAATAGCTCTAAGGTCACTAACCTTGGGTAGGCTCGAAATTAAATCGAGGGAGATGCTTTCCCATGGTTTGGCAGGTACTGGTAGTGGTTCAAGCATGCCTACAGGTTTCCTCCTTTCAACCTTGTCTTGTTGGCAAATGAGGCAAGTCTTCATATAGTCCATCATATCTTGTCGCATGTGAGGCCAATAGTATCCCTGTTTTAATAACACCAAAGTGCGTTGCTAGCCCGGGTGTCCCGCCCATAGTGTGTCATGACATTCCCTCATCAGCATCTGTCTCAGACCTTTTACTCTCGGCACAAACACTCGAGGCCCCTTGGTCCATAAGATCCCATTTTCTTGCCAGAAGTACTTGGACTTCCCTTCTTCCACTAGCTTTAGGATGGCACAAGCTTGCGGGTCCTTCCCTAAATGATCTGCAATCAACTTGTGAATGTCTGTAGTGGCTCTGCTAGCCGTCATTGGGGTAATTCTTCTAAAGGTCGCTAAATTTGCTCACCTGCTCAATGCATCGGCCACTTGATTGGTCTTTCCAGTGGTGTGCTCAAAACAAAAGTCAAACTCCGCTAAAAATTCCTGCCACCTACCTTGTTTTGCCGTAAGCCTTGGTTGGGAAGAGAAAATGGCTAACGCCGCACTGTCTGTCTTCACAACAAAGTGTGAACCCAACAAGTAATGTCGCCAAGCCTTCAAGTAGTGAACCACCGCCAGGAGTTCTTTTTCTTGGGCCGTATATTTCCTTTTAGCTTCATTTAGCTTCTTACTTTCAAACGCTATCGATTGATGTTGTTGCAAAAGCACTCCTCCAATAGCAAAATTAGATGTATCCGTCTGAACTTCAAAAGGCTTTTCAATATCAAGGAGAGCTAAGATGGGATCCTTCATAATAGCATCTTTCAATCCCTCGAAGGCCTCTTGGCACTCACTCGTCCAACACCATTTATGCTCCTTCTTCAATAGCTCCATAAGGATCGTGGTCTTACGAGAGTACCCTTCCACAAACCTTCTATAATAGTTGGCTAGTCCCAAAAATGAGCGGAGCTCACTAACGTTCTTTGGTGTTGTCCACTCCTTGATGGCCCTAACCTTTTTCATGTCTATTCGAATGTGGCCACGTTCAACAATGTGACCGAGAAAATGGATTTGGGTCTGAGCAAATGCACACTTCTCCCTTTTTACGTATAACTGGTGGTCCTGTAATCTTTAAAGTACCTGGCACAAGTGTTCTTGATGTTCTTCCAAGGTGGAGCTATATACCACTATATCGTCTAAATAGATGACTATAAATTTGTTTAGGTAGTCATGGAATACCTAATTCATCAATGTACAAAATGTGGCAGGAGCATTGGTCAGTCCAAAGGGCATAACAAGAAATTCAAATGCATCATACCGTGTCACATAAGTGGTCTTTGGCTAATCTCCTTCAACGATTCTGACCTGATGGTAGCCAGATCTCAGGTCTAATTTGGAGAAGTACTTGGCCCGGCTCAATTGATCAAACAAGTCTACTATAAAAGGGGATGGGATATTTTTTTCTTACAGTGACTTTGTTCAGGGCCCTGTAGTCAACACATAATCGTAAACTTCCATCATGCTTCTTCTGAAATAGCACTGGCACTCCAAAAGGAGCCTTTGATGGTCTGATGAACCCGACTTGTAGTAGCATTTCTAACTGTTTTCTTAGTTCGGCCAACTCTGGCGGGGCCATGTGGTAAGGAGCTCTAGCAGGGGGTTTCGTTCCTGAGAGGAGCTCAATTTCATGGTCCATTGCTCGTCGAGGGGGTAGAACCTTAGGCAACATTTCTGGCATCACCTCTTTGAATTCTTCCAACACTTTTCCCACACCATCAGGTATTGGTTCTACTTTCGACCCTTCTTTATAGATCGGCACAGCCACAAAGAAAGGTTCCCCTCTCTTTACCCCTTTCTTGAACTACAAAGCTAAAATCATTTTCTTCCCACTCTTTGGTAAGATGTTGGCTGGCACCACACATGGGTTTTCCCCTAAGAACAACAAGCAGCTAGCGGCGGGGATAGGGATGACCTGAGCCAACATCATGAAGTCCAATCTGAGAACAACATCAAAGTCATCCATGGGGGAAACTGTAAAGTCTACCTTCCCTTCCCATGGCCCCAATCAGGTTGTCACACTCTTGGAGCTTCCACTGATCATAAAGGCTAGCGAGTTGACCACCTTCATTCGTCCACAGTCTTTACTAATCTGAAGACCACACTTTTTTGCTTCTTCTAGTGTGATGAAAGTGTCGGTAGCAGCTCATCTAACTGTTTTCTTAGTTCAACCAACTCTGGCAGGGCCATGCGGTAAGGAGCTCTAGCAGGGGGTTTCACTCCTAGGAAGAGCTCAATTTCATGGTCCACTACTCGTCAAGGGGGTAGAACCTTAGGCAACATCTCTGGCATCACCTCTTCGAATTCTTCCAACACTTTTCCCACACCATCAGGTATTGGTTCTACTTTCGACCCTTCTTTGTAGATCGGCACAGCCACAAAGGAGGGTTCCCCTCTCTTTACCCCTTTCTTGAACTGCAAAGTTGAAATCATTTTCTTCCCACTCTTTGGTAAGATGTTGGCTGGCACCACACATGGGTTTTCCCCTAAGAACAACAAGTAGCTAGCGGCGGGGATAGGGATGACCAGAGCCAACATCATGAAGTCCAATATGAGAACAACATCAAAGTCATCCATGGGGGAAACTATAAAGTCTACCTTCCCTTCCCATGGCCCCAATCGGGTTGTCACACTCTTTGAGCTCCCACTGATCGTAAAGGCTGGCGAGTTGACTGCCTTCATTTATCCACAGTCTTTACCAATCTGAAGACCACACCTTTTTGCTTCTTCTGGTGTGATGAAAGTGTCAGTTGCACCCGTATCCACCATAGCCTTAGTGGCTTTCTCATTGATCGTCAAGTTCACATACATCAAGCTTCTACTCTGGTCTTTCTTTATAGTGTTCAATTGGGTGCGGAGGGCATTGAGGAACCTTATTGAACCCATCCTGGCTGGCTCCTCTTCAGCTTCTTCAACGTTCTCTAGTGCTTTTATGGACTCTTGAGATAAGGTCCTTAAGGCATTAAGGGCTCCCTTGTGCGGGCATTCAGCCACCCGATGTGGCCCCTTGCAAAGAAAGCAAGCTAGCGGTTGCCTAGGCTTGAAAATCCCTATGTTGCTTGTCTTGGGTTGGGTGCTATCTTGACCAAAGGACCTCCTGCCCGATCCCCCACTGAAGGGTCGGTCCAACCTGGTCATCTTTCCCCCACTCCCAAAGTTGAAGCTACTGCCAGTTGATGGAGGATTTTTTCATTTTGAAGAGCCATCATTGTAATCGTGGAGACGTTTAGCTGCAGCCATGGCCGTGGCCACATCTTGCACTTTCTACCTTTGTAGTTCTATCCTCGCCCAAGGCTTGAGGCCCTCAACAAAATAGAACATCTTGTCCTTTTCGGACATGTCTCGAATATCCAACATCAGGGTAGATAAGCACCTTACAAACTCTCGCACCATTCCTGTTTGCACCAATTCTCAAAGTCTCTTTCGAGCTATATACTCCACATTCTTAGGGAAAAACTGGTTTTTCAATTCTCACTTTAGATCCGTCCAAGTCTTAATCGGGCACTCGTCATCAACAAACTTGGAGCACCACCACAGCTTGGCATCCCCTGTGAGGTACATCGATGCCATTGCTACCTTGTCTTCCTTTGAATCCGTGTGTACAGCTCGAAAGTACTACTCCATGTCAAACAAGAAATTTTCAAGTTCCTTAGCATCCCTTGCCCCCTCATAGCATCGAGGCTCCGGCACCTTGGGCCTTTTTCCTCTTTTCATCAAGCTCAAACCCGATCTGCCCATAGCCATTTGTAGGATGCTCACCTGTGCTCTGAGCTCCTCAAACTCCTTTTGGAGAATGTTCAAGGCATACTGGCAGCACATACAGGGGGACCGGGCTGATCCCCGACTTGCGAATTATGCCTCTTCGACCGACTCAGCTCCCACACGCTCATTTCATGGGTTGACTTATGCATACGGAGTTCATTCCCAGTCTAAGATCAGACCAGACCGAGGGTTGCGACACCAGGATCGATAGCAAGCAGGGGGGGACCGGGCCGATCCCCAGCTTGCGCATTCTGCCTCTCCGGTCGACTGAGTGCCCGCATGCTCGTTTCGTGGGTTGGGTTAGGCATGCGGAGTTCATTCCATGTCTAAGCATACGGTGTTCATTCCTAGCTAAGATTTTGAGCCATGGTGCACATGTTGGGCTCGAGCATGTGCTGGTGTCGCATTTATTTTGCCCGGGGCACCATCACCGGAGCATCGTCGGAGAGCCTAACCGGCGGCATTAGGGGTTCCGACGATTGGGGGGGCCGGGGGGGTGTGCACACATGATGTGCGATGGCTGCAAGTACTTGGCCCTTATATTGACCCCCGATCCCTCATCAAACCTTGAGAACTCACACCCCCTTAAACAACATTTGAGATTTTATAGGTTTGCTGCCAGTAGCCATTAAAGTGTCCGAAATGGGGACACTTTTTTCAAACGGTCACAAAATCTTCTCCACTTCAAGTTTTTAGTTGAAAGTTTTTGTGCATGCTAACAAAAATACAAGGATCACCTCTACCATATTTGGGGACAAAACTCTTTCTAAAAAAATTTTAAAAAATCTTGAACCGTAAAAAGTTTCGAGAATCGTGAAAAATAGAAAACGGGTCGTCTTGCCACAAAACTTAACATGAAGGCTTAGGGGACCATTGTATGAATTTACAAGCCATAAAAATGGCATTGGCATGGCAGAAATATGAAGATGTGCTTGAACCCACCTACCACCCGTTCGATCCCTGACTTACGCATCCTACCTCTCTGGTCGGCTGAGCGCCCGCACGCTCGTTTCGTGGGTTGACTTAGGCATACGGAGTTCATCCCTATTCTAAGCATACAGAGTTCATTCTCAGTCTAAGATCGGACCGGACCGAGGTTTGCAGCAGCAGTAGGATCGATAGCACGTATGGGGGATCGGGCCGATCCTTGGCTTGCGCACTCTGCCTCTCCGACCGGTTGAGCGCCCGTACGCCCATTTCGTGGGTTGGCCTAGGCATAGGGAGTTCATTCCATGTCAAAGCCCTGGTCAGACCGAGGGTTGGGGTAGCGGGACTAGCAGCACGTAGAGGGGGACTGGGTCGATCCCCGGCTTGCGCATTACGTCTCTCTGGCCGGCTCGATGCTCGTACGCTCATTTCGTGGGTTGACTTAGGCATACGGAGTTCATTCCCAGTCTAAGATTGGACCGGACTGAGGGTTGCGCAACAGGATCGACAACACGTAAGGGGGACCGGGCTGACCCTCAGCTTACGCATTCTGCCTCTCCGGCCGGTTGAGCGTCCGCACGCTCGTTTCGTGGGTTGGCTTAGGCATACGGAGTTTATTCCATGTCTAAGCATACGGAGTTAATTCCCAATCTAAGATCAGATCGGATCGAGGGTTGCGACAGCAGGACCAGTTGCAAGATCAACATCACGCAGGGGGGATCGGGTCGATCCCCGGCTTGCGTATTCTACCTCTCCAACCGACTGAGTGCCCACACTCTCATTTCGTGGGTTGGCTTAGGCATTGGGAGTTCATTCCATGTCTAAGCCCCAGCCAAACCGAGGGTTGTGGTAGCGCGACTGGCAACACACAGAGGGGGATTGGGCCGATCCCTGTCTTGCGCATTATGCCTCTTCAGTCGGCTCAGCACCCGCACGCTCGTTTCATGGGTTGACTTATGCATACGGAGTTCATTCCTAGTCTAAGATCAGATCGGACTGAGGGTTGCGTTAGCAGGATCGACAGCACATAGGGGGGGACCGGGTCGATCCCCGGCTTGTGCATTCCGATCGACTGAGTGCCCACACTCTCGTTTCATGGGTTGGCTTAGGCATACGGAGTTCATTCCATGTCTAAGAATACGGAGTTCATTCCCAGTCTAAGATTTTGAGCCACGATGCACATGCTGGGCTCGGGCATGTGCTGGTGTCGCATTTTTTTTGCCTGGGGCACCATCGTCGAAGCATCGCCAGAGAGCCTAATCGACGGTATTGGGGGTTCTGATGATTGGGGGGACCGGGGGGTGTACGCACATGATGTACAATGGGTGATGGTACTTGGCCCTTATATTGGCCGCCTATCCCTCATCAAACCTCAAGAACTCACACCCCCTTAAAGAGCATTTGAGATTTTATAGGTTTGCTGCCAGTAGCCATTAAAGTGTCTGAAATGGGGACACCTTTTTCAAACGGTCACAAAATCTTCTCCACTTCAAGTTTTTAGCTGAATTTTTTTGTGCATGCCAACAAAATTTTGGGGACAAAACACTTTCTAAAAAAATTTTAAAAAATCTCGAACCGTAAAAAGTATCGAAAATCGTGAAAAATAAAAAACGGGTCGTCTTGCCAAGAAACTTCACATCTAGGCTTAGGGGACCATTGTATGAATTTACAAGAAATAAAAATGGCATTGGCATGGCAGAAATATGAAGATGTGCTTGAACCCACCTACCACCCGTTCGATCCCCGGCTTGCGCATTCTGCCTCTCTGGCCGGCTGAGCGTCCGCACGCTCGTTTCGTGGGTTGGCTTATGCATACGGAGTTCATTCCATGTCTAAGCATACAGAGTTCATTCCAGTATAAGAGTTTGAGCCACGGTGCACATGCTGGGCTCGGCCATGTGCTGTTGCTACATTTTTTTTGCCCGAGCACCATCGCCGGAGCATCGTCAGAGAGCCTAACCGGCGGCATTGAGCGTTCTGACAATGGGGGGTCAGGGGGTGTGCGCACATGATGTGCGATGGGTGCTTGTACTTGGCCCTTATATTGGGCCCCTATCCCTCATGAAACCTTGAGAACTCACACCCCCTTAAAGAGCATTTGAGATTTTATAGGTTTGCTACCAGTAGCCATTACAGTGTCTGAAATGAGGATAATTTTTTCAAACGGTCACAAAATCTTCTCCACTCTGAGTTTTTAGCTGAATTTGTTTTTGCATGCCAACAAAAATACAAGGATCACCTCTACCAAATTTGGGGACAAAATTCTTTTTAAAAAAATTTTAAAAAATCCTGAACCGTAAAAAGTTTCAAAAATTGTTAAAAATAGAAAACGGGTCGTCTTGCCATGAAACTTCACATGAAGGCTTAGGGGAGCATTGTATGAATTTACAAGGCATAAAAATGGCATAGGTAGAAATATGAAGATGTGCTTGAACCCACCTACCACCCGTTCGATCCCCAGCTTGCGCATCCTGCCTCTCTGGTCGGCTGAGCGTCTGCACGCTTGTTTCGTAGGTTGACTTAGGCATACGGAGTTCATCCCCAGTCTAAGCATATGGAGTTCATTCCCAGTCTAAGATCGGACTGGACTGAGGGTTGCGGTAGCAGGATCGGTAGCACGCAGGGGGGATCGGTCGGTCCCCGGCTTGCGCATTCTGCCTCCTCGGCCGACTGAGTGCCCGCGCGCCAATTTCGTGGGTTGGCTTGGGCATAGGGAGTTCATTCCATGTCTAAGCCCCAGCCAGACCGAGGGTTATGGCAGTGAGACCGACAGCACGCAGAGGGGGATCGGGTTGATCCTCGGCTTACGCATTATGCCTCTTCGGTCGACTCAGCGCCTGCATGCTCGTTTCGTGGGTTGACTTAGGCATACGGAGTTCATTCCTAGTCTAATATCAGATCGGATCGAGGGTTGCGGCAGTAGGATCGACAGCACGTAGGGGGGACTGGGTCGGTCCCTGGCTTACGCATTTTGCCTCTCCGGTTGATTGAGCGCCCGCACGCTCGTTTCGTGGGTTGGCTTAGGCATACGGAGTTTATTCCATGTCTAAGCATACAGAGTTCATTCCCAGTCTAAGATCAGACCGGACCGAGGGTTGTGGCCGCAGGATTGACAGTATATAGGGTGGACCGGGCTGATCCCCAGCTTGCGCATTCTGCGTCTTCAGTCGACTGAATGCCCGCACGCCCATTTCATGGGTTGGCTTAGGCATAGGGAGTTCATTCCATGTCTAAGTCCCAACCGGATTGAGGGTTGTGGTAGTGGGACCGACAGCATGCAGAGGGGGATCGGGCCGATCCCCAGCTTGTGGATTATGCCTATCCGATCGGCTCAGCGCTTAAACGCTCGTTTTGTGGGTTGACTTAGGCATACGGAGTTCATTCCATGTCTAAGCATATGGAGTTCATTCCCAATCTAAGAGTTTGAGCCACGATGCACGTGCCGAGCTCGGGCATGTGCTGGCACTGCATTTTTTTTGCTTGGGGCACATGATGTGTGATGGGTGCTGGTACTTGGCCCTTATATTGGCCCTCTATCCCTCATCAAACCTTGAGAACTCACACCCCCTTAAAGAGCGTTTGAGATTTTATAGGTTTGCTACCAGTAGCCATTAAAGTGTCTGAAATGGGGACACTTTTTTCAAACGGCCACAAAATCTTCTCCACTTCGAGTTTTTAACTGAATTGTTTTGTGCATGCCAACAAAAATAAAAGGATCACCTCTACCAAATTTGGGGACAAAACTCTTTCTAAAAAAATTTTAAAAAATCTCGAACCATAAAACCTTTCGAAAATTGTGAAAAATAGAAAACGGGTCGTCTTGCCCCGAAACTTCACATGAAGGCTTAGGGGACCATTGTATGAATTTACAAGCCATAAAAATGGCGTTGGCATGGTAGAAATATGAAGATGTGCTTGAACCCATCTACCACCCGTTTGATCTTTAGCTTGCGCATCCTGCCTCTCTGGTCGGCTGAGCTCCCGCACGCTCATTTCATGGGTTGACTTAGGCATACGGAGTTGATCCCCAGTCTGAGCATAGGAGTTCATTCCTAGTCTAAGATCGGGTCGGACCGAGGGTTGCGACAGTAGGATCGATAGCACGTTCTACCTCTCCGGCTGGTTGAACGCCCGCATGCCCGTTTCATGGGTTGGGTTAGGCATAGGGAGTTCATTCCATGTCTAAGCCCCAGTCGGACCGAGGGTTGTGGCAGCGGGATCGGTAGCATGCAGAAAGGGATTGAGCCAATCCTCGACTTGTGCATTATCCCTCTCCGGCTGGCTCAGCGCCCGCACGCTCATTTCATGGGGTTGACTTAGGCATACAGAGTTCATTCCCAGTCTAAGATCAGATCAGACTGAGGGTTGCGGTAGCAGGATCGACAGCATGCAAGGGGGGATCGGGTCGGTCCCCGGGTTGCACATTCTGCCTCGCCGGTCGATTGAGCGCCCGCACGCTCGTTTCGTGGGTTGGCTTAGGCATACAGAGTTCATTCCATGTCTAAGCGTACGAAGTTCATTCCCAGTCTAAGATCGAATCGAATCGAGGGTTGCGACAGCAGGACCAACAGACGCAGGGGGCACCGGGCCGATCCTCGGCTTACGCATTCTACCTCTACGGTTGGCTGAGCGGCCGCACGCTCGTTTCATGGGTTGGCTTAGGCATACAAAGTTCATTCCATGTATAAGCCCCAGCCAGACTGAGGGTTGTGGCAGCAGGACCGACAGCGAGATTGGCAGCACGTAGAGGAAGATCGGGATGATCTCCGTCTTGCGCATTATGCCTCTCCGATCGGCCTCTTCGACTGGCTGAGCTCTCGCACGCACGTTTCCTGGGTTGACTTAGGCATATGGAGTTCATCCCCAGTCTAAGCATATGGAGTTCATTCCCAGTCTAAGATCAGACCAGACCGAGGGTTGCGGCAACAGGATCGGCAGCACGTAGAGGGGATCGAGCCGATCCCCGACATGCAAATTCTACCTCTCCGACCGGCTGAGCGCCTGCACGCTCATTTCGTGGGTTGGCTTAGGCATACGGAGTTCATTCCATGTCTAAACGCTAGTCAAACCGAGTGTTGTGGCAGCAGGATCGACAGCGGGATCGACAGCATCCAGAGGGGAACTAGGCTGAGCCCCAGCTTGCACATTATGCCTCTTTGACCGGCCTCTCCGGTCGACTGAATGCTCGTACACTCATTTCGTGGGTTGACTTAGGCATACGGAGTTCATCCCCAGTCTAAGCATACAGAGTTTATTTCGAGTCTAAGATTGGACCAGACCGAGGGTTGCGGCAGTAGGATCGACAGCACGCAGGGGGGACCGGGCCGACACGCTTGTTTGGTGGGATGGCTTACGCCTGTGGAGTTCATTCCATGTCTAAGCTCCAGCCGGACCGAGGGTTGTGGTAGTAGGACTGGTAGCGGGATCGGTAGCACGCAGTGCGGAATCGGGCTGATCCCCGACTTGCACGTTATGCCTCTCCGGCTGCCCCTCCATTCGGTTGAGTGCTCGTACGCTCGTTTCGTGGGTTAACTTAGGCATACAGAGTTCATCCCTAGTCTAAGCATATAGAGTTTATTTTCAGTCTAAGATCAGACCATATCGAAGGTTACGGTAGTAGGATCGGCAGCATGCAGGGGGGACCGAGCCGATCCTCGGCTTGTGCATTCTGTCTCTCCCACCGGCTGAGCGCCCACACGTCCGTTGTGTGGGTTGGCTTAGGCATGGGAGTTCATTCCATGTCTAAGCCCCAGTCGGACCATAAGTTGTGGCAGTGGGACCGACAGCACGCAGAGGGGGACTGGGTCGATCCCCGACTTACGCATTATGCCTCTTTGGCCGGCTCAGCGCCTGCACACTCGTTTCATGGGTTGACTTAGGCATACGGAGTTCATCCCCATCTAAGCATACGAAGTTCATTCCCAGTCTAAGGTCAGACTGGACCGAGGGTTACAGCAGCAGGATCGGCAGCACGCAGGGGGGATCGGGCCTATCCCTGACTTGCACATTCTGCCTCTCTGGTCGGCTGAGCCCCCGCACGCCCGTTTCATGGGTTGGCTTAGGCATAGGGAGTTCATTCCATCTCTAAGCCCCAACCAGACCGAGGGTTGTGACAGCGGCACCAGTAGCACGTAGAGGGGGACCGGGCCGATCCTCGGCTTGTGCATTATGCCTCTCCGGTCGGCTCAGTGCCCGTACGCTCGTTTCATGGGTTGACCTAGGCATACGGAGTTCATTCTAGTCTAAGATCAGACCGGACCGAGGGTTGTGGTAGCTAGATCGACAGCACGTAGGGGGGACCGGGCCGATCCCAGACTTGCGCATTCAGCCTCTCCGACCAGCTGAGCACCCACACGCTCATTTCATGGGTTGGCTTAGGCATACGGAGTTCATTCCATGTATAAGCATACGGAGTTCATCCCCAGTCTAAGCATACGGAGTGCATCCCCAGTCTAACCAACGGCATTGGGGGTTCCGACGATTCAGGTGGCCGGGGGGGTGTGTGCACACGATGTGCGATGGGTGCTGGTACTTGGCCCTTATATTGGCCCCCTATCCCTCATCAAACCTTGAGAACTCACACCCCCTTAAAGAGCATTTGAGATTTTATAGGTTTGCTACCAGTATCCATTAAAGTGTCTAAAATGGGGACACTTTTTTCAAACGGTCACAAAATCTTCTCCACTTTGAGTTTTTAGCTGAATTGTTTTGTGCATGCCAACCAAAATACGAGGATCACCTCTACCCAATTTGGGGACAAAACGTTTTCTAGAAAAATTTTAAAAAATCCCAAACCGTAAAAAGTTTCAAAAATCATGAAAAATAGAAAATGGGTCGTCTTGCCACGAAACTTCACATGAAGGCTTAGGGGACCATTGTATGAATTTACAAGCCATAAAAATGGCATTGGCATGGCAGAAATATGAAGATGTGCTTGAACCCACCGACCACCCGTTTGATCCCCGGCTTGCGCATCCTGCCTCTCTGGTCGGTTGAGCGCCCGTACGCTCATTTCGTGGGTTGACTTAGGCATACAAAGTTCATCCCCAATTTAAGCATAGGAGTTCATTCCCAGTCTAAGATCAGACCGGACTGAGGGTTGCGACAGCAGGATCGACAGCACGTAGAGGGGACCGAGTCGATCCCCGACTTGCGCATTCTGCCTCTCCGGGTGACTGTGCACCCATACGCCCGTTTCATGGGTTCGCTTAGGCATAGGGAGTTCATTCCATCTCTAAGCCCCAACCGAACCAACGGTTGTGGCAGCAGGATCGATGGTGCGCAGAAGGGGACCGAGCCGATCCTCGGCTTGCGCATTATGCCTCTCCGACCGGCTGAGCGCCCTCACGCCCATTTCATGGGTTGGCTTAAGGCATAGGGAGTTCATTCTATGTCTAAGCCCCAGCCGGACTGAGGGTTGTGGCAATGAGACCAGCAACACGCAAAGGGGGACCAGGATGATCCTGGCTTACGCATTCTGCCTCTCCGATCCGGCTAAGCGCCCACAGCTCGTTTCATGGGTTGGCTTAAGCATACGAAGTTCATTCCATGTCTAAGCATACGGAGTTCATTCCCAGTCTAAGATCAGACTGGACCGAGGGTTACGACAGCAGGACCAACAGTAGGATCTGCATCACACAGGGGGGATCGGGTCGATCCTCGGCTTGCACATTCTGCCTCTTCGACTGACCTCTCCGGTCGGTTGAGCGACCGTACGCTCATTTCGTGGGTTGACTTAGGCATACGGAGTTCATCCCCAGTCTAAGCATATGAAGTTCATTCCCAGTCTAAGATCAAATCGGATCGAGGGTTACGGTAGTAGGATCGACAACACGCAGATCGGGCTGATCCCTAGCTTGCTCATTCTGCCTCTCCGGCCAATTGAGCACCCACACACCCGTTTCGTGGGTTGGCTTAGGAATAGGGAGTTCATTCCATGTATAAGCCCCAACCAGACCGAGGGTTGTGGCAGCGGGACCGACAGCATGTAGAGGGGGATTGGGCTGATCGTTGGCTTACGCATTCTACCTCTTCGGTCGGTTGAACGCCCGCACGCTCGTTTCATGGGTTGGCTTAGGCATACGGAGTGCATTCCATGTCTAAGCATACAGAGTTCATTCCATGTCTAAGATCAGACCGGACCAAGGGTTGCGGAAGTAGGACTAGTAGCAGGATCGACAGCATGCAAGGGGGGATCGGGCTGATCCCCGGCTTGTACATTTTGCCTCTCCGACCGGCCTCTCCGGTCGACTGAGTGCCCAAATGCTCGTTTGATGGGTTGACTTCGGCATACGGACTTCATCCTCAGTCTAAGCATACGAAGTTCATTCCTAGTCTAAGATCGAATCAGACCGAGGGTTGCGGCAGTAGGATCGACAGAACGCAGGGGGACCGAGCCGATCCTCGGCTTGCGCATTCTACCTCTCCGGCTGGCTAAGCGCCCGCACGCCCGTTTCGTGGGTTGGCTTAGGCATAGGGAGTTCATTCCAAGTCTAAGACCCAACCAGATCGAGGGTTGTGGCAGCGGGACAGTAGCACGTAGAGGGGGACCGGGCCGGTCCCCGACTTGCGCATTTTGACTCTCCGGCTGGCTGAGCGCCCGCACGCTCGTTTCGTGGGTTGGCTTAGGCATACGGAGTTCATTCCATGTCTAAGCATACGGAGTTCTTTCTCAGTCTAAGAGTTTAAGCCACGGTGGACATGCTGGGCTCAGGCATGTGCTAGTGCCGCACTTTTTTCGACCGGGGCACCACCATCGTCAGAGCATCGCCGGAGAGCCTAACCGACGGCATTGGGGGTTCTAGCGATTGGGGGGGTCGGGGGGTGTGTGCACATGATGTGCGATGGGTGCTGGTACTTGGCCCTTATATTGGCCCCCTATCCCTCATAAAACCTGGAGAACTCACACCCCCTTAAAGAGCATTTGAGATTTTATAGGTTTGTTGCCAGTAGCCATTAAAGTGTCTGAAATGGGGACACTTTTTTCAAATGGTCACCAAATCTTCTCCACTCCGAGTTTTTAGCTGAATTTTTTTGTCCATGCCAACAAAAATACAAGGATCACCTCTACCAAATTTGGGGACAAAACACTTTCTAAAAAAATTTTAAAAAATCTCGAACCGCAAAAATAGAAAACGAGTTGTCTTGCCATGAAACTTCACATGAAGGCGTAGGGGACCATTATATGAATTTACAAGCCATAAAAATGCCATTGGCATGGTAGAAATATGAAGATGTGCTTGAACCCACCTACCACCCGTTCGATCCCCGACTTGCATATCCTGCCTCTTTGGTCGACTGAGCGTCCGCACGCTCGTTTCATGGGTTGACTTAGGCATATGGAGTTCATCCCCAGTCTAAGCATACGGAGTTCATTCCCAGTCTAAGATTGGACCAGACCGAGGGTTGTGGCAGCAGGATTGGCATCACGAAGGGGGGACCGAGCCGATCCCCAGCTTGCGCATTCTGCCTCTCCGCCCGGCTGAGTGCCCGCACACTCATTTCATGGGTTGGCTTAGGCATAGGGAGTTCATTCCATGTCTAAGCCCCAGTCGGACCGAGGGTTGTGGCAGCGGGATCGGCAGCACGCAGAGGGGGATCAGGTCGATCCCCGACTTGCGCATTATGCCTCTCCGATCGGTTCAGCGCCCGCACCCACATTTCATGGGTTGACTTATGCATACGGAGTTCATTCCCAGTCTAGGATCAGACAAGACCGAGGGTTGAGGCAGTAGGATCGACAGCATCGGGGGTGACCGGGCTGGTCCCCGGCTTGCGCATTCTACCTTTACGGCAAGTTGACCGCCCGCACACGCATTTCGTGGGTTGGCTTAGGCATACGGAGTTCATTCCATGTCTAAGCATACGGAGTTCAGTCCCAGTCTAAGATCAGACCGAATCGAGGGTTGTGATAGCAGGAGCAATAGCACGATCGACAGCACGTAGCGGGGACCGGGCCGATCCTCGGCTTACGCATTTTGCCTCTCCGGTTGGCTGAGCGCCCGCACGCTCGTTTCGTTGGTTGACTTAGGCATACGGAGTTCTTCCCCAGTCTAAGCATACGGAGTTCATTCCCAGTCTAAGATCGAACCTGGTAGAGGGTTGCGGCAGTAGGATCGACAGCACGTAGGAGGGACCGAGCTGATCCTCGACTTGCGCATTCTGCCTCTTCGGTCGTTGAGCACCCGCACCCCCGTTTTGCGGGTTAGCTTAGGCATAGGGAGTTCATTCCATGTCTAAGCCCCAGCTGGATCGAGGCTTGTGGTAGCAAGACCGCCAGCACGCAGAGGGGGACCAGGCCGATCCCTGGCTTGCGCATTATGGCTCTTCGATCGGCTCAGCGCCCGAACGCTCATTTCGTGGGTTGACTTAGACATATGGAGTTCATTCCCAGTCTAAGATTGGATCGGACCGAGGGTTGCGATAGTGAGATCGATAGCATGTAGGGGGGACCGGGTCGGTCCCCAGCTTACGCATTCTGCCTTTCAGGCCTACTGAGCGCCAGCACGCTCATTCCATGGGTTAGATTAGGCGTACGGAGTTCATTACATGTCTAAGCATACAGAGTTCATTCCAAGTCTAAGATCAGACTGGACCAAGGGTTTCAGTAGTAGGACCAGCAGCACGATCGACAGCACATAGAGGGGGACTGGGCCGATCCCCAGCTTGCGCATTCTGCCTCTCCGATCGGCTGAGCGCTCGTACGCTCATTTCGTGGGTTGACTTAGGCATACGGAGTTCATCCCCAGTCTAAGCATATGGAGTTTATTCCCAGTCTAAGATCTAACCAGATCGAGGGTTACGGTAGCAGGATTGGCATCACGTAGGGGGGATCAGGCCGATCCTCAGCTTATGCATTCTGCCTCTCCGGTCGGCTTAGCCCCCGTATGCCCGTTTTGTGGGTTGGCTTAGGCATAGGGAGTTCATTCCATGTCTAAGCCCCAGCTGGACTGAGGGTTGTGGCAGCAGGACTGGCAGCACGTAGAGGGGGACCGGGCCGATCCCTGACTTGTGCATTCTACCTCTCCGACCGGCTGAGCGCCCGCACACTCGTTTCATGGGTTGGCTTAGGCATACGGAGTTCATTCCATGTCTAAGCATACGCAGTTCATTCCCAGTCTAAGAGTTTGAGCCACGATGCACATGCTGTGCTCGGGCATGTGCTGGTGTTGCATTTTTTTCGCCCGAGGCACTATCACCGGAGAGCCTAATCGATGGCATTGGGGGTTCTGGCGATTGGGCGGGCCGGGGGGTGTGCGCACATGATGTGCGATGGGTGCTGGTATTTGGCCCTTATATTGGCCCCCTATCCCCTCATCAAACCTTGAGAACTCACACCCCCTTTAAGAGCATTTGAGATTTTATAGGTTTACTGCCAGTAGCCATTAAAGTGTTTGGAATGGGGACACTTTTTTCAAACGGTCACAAAATCTTCTCCACTTCGAGTTTCTAGCTGAATATTTTTGTGCATGCCAAAAAAATACAAGGATCACTTCTACCAATTTTGGGGACAAAACGCTTTCTAAAAAAAGTTTAAAAAATCCCAAACCGTAAAATGTTTGAAAAATCATGAAAAATAGAAAACGGGTCATCTTGCCACAAAAACTTCACATGAAGGCATAGGGGACCATTGTATGAATTTACAAGCCATAAAAATGGCATTGGCATGGCAGAAGTATGAAGATGTGCTGGAACCCACCTACCACCTGTTCGATCCCCGACTTGTGCATCCTGCCTCTCTGGTCGGCTGAGCGTCCGCACGCTCATTTCATGGGTTGACTTAGGCATACAGAGTTCATCCCCAGTCTAAGCATACAGAATTCATTCCCAGTCTAAGATCAGACCGGACCGAGGGTTGCGGCAGCAAGATCGACAGCATGTAAGGGGGATCGAGTCGATCCTCGACTTACGCATTCTACCTCTCCTTTCGGTTGAGTGCCTGCAAGCCTATTTCGTGGGTTGGCTTAGGCATAGGGAGTTCATTCCATCTCTAAGCCCCAGTCGGACCAAGGGTTGTGGCAGCGAGACCGGTAGCACGCAGAGGGGGACCAAGCTGATCCCCAGCTTGTGCATTATGCCTCACCGACCTGCTCAGCGCCTGAATGCTCGTTTTGTGGGTTGACTTAGGCATACGGAGTTCATTCCCAGTCTAAGATTGGACCGGACCGAGCGTTGTGGCAGTAGGATCGACAGAACGTAGGGAGGATCGGGCTGGTCCCCGACTTACGCATTCTACCTCTCCGACCCGCTGAGCGCCCGTACAGTCGTTTCATGTGTTGGCTTAGGCATACGGAGTTCATTCCATGTCTAAGCATACAGAGTTCATTCCAGTCTAAGATCAGATCGAACTGAGGGTTGCGATAGCAGGACCGGCAGTAGGATCAGTAGCACGCAGGGGGTCCGGGGCTGATCCCCGACTTGTGCATTCTGCCTCTCCGGTCGGCCTCTTCGGCCCGTTGATCACCTGCACGCTTATTTCGTGGGTTGACTTAGGCATACGGAGTTCATCTCCAGTCTAAGCATATGGAGTTCATTCCCAGTCTGAGATCAAACCAGACCGAGGGTTGCGGCCATAGGATCGGCAGCACGTAAGGGGGATCGAACCGATCCCTGACTTGTGCATTCTGCCTCCCCAGTCAGCTGAGCGCCCGCACGCCCATTTCGTGGGTTGGCTTAGGCATAGCGAGTTCTTTCCATGTCTAAACCCCAGCCGGATCGAGAGTTGTGATAGCGGGTCTGACAGCACGCAGAGGAGGATCGGGCTGATCCCCAGCTTGCGCATTATGCCTCTCCGGTTGGCTCAGCTTCCACATGCTCATTTTATGGTTGACTTATGCATACGGAGTTCAGTCCCAGTCTAAGATCGGATTGGACCGAGGGTTGCGGTAATAGGATTGGTAGCACGTAAGGGGGATCAGGCTGGTCCTGAGCTTGCGCATTCTGCCTCTCCGACCGGTTGAGTGCCCGTATGCTCGTTTCATGGGTTGGCTTAGGCATACCGAGTTCATTCCATGTCTAAGCATATAGAGTTCATTCCCAGTTTAAGATCAGACCAGATCAAGGGGTGCGGTAGCAGGACTAGTCGCAGGATCGACAGCATGCAAAGAAGGATCGGGCTGATCCCCGGCTTATGCATTCTACCTCTCTGATCGGCTGAGCGCCCGCACGTTCATTTCATGGGTTGGCTTAGGCATACGAAGTTCATTCCATGTCTAAGCCCCAGCCAGACTGAGGGTTATGGTAGCAGGACCAGCAGCGGGATCGGTAGCACGTAAAGGGGGACTGAGCTAATCCTCGGCTTGCGCATTATGCCTCTCCGGCCGGCTGAGCGCTCGCACTCTCATTTCGTAGGTTGACTTAGGCATGCGGAGTTCACCCCTAGTCTAAGCATATGAAGTTCATTCCTAGTCTAAGATCGGACCAGACCAAGGGTTGCGGCAACAGGATCGACAGCACGCAGTGGGGAACGGGCCGATCCCCAACTTTCGCATTCTGCCTCTCTGGCCGGCTGAGCACCCATACACCCGTTTCATGGGTTGGCTGAGGCATAGGGAGTTCATTCCATGTCTAAGCCCCAGCCGGACCGAGGGTTGTGGCAGCGGGACCAGCATCACGCAGAGGGGGACCAGGTCGATCCCCGACTTGCGTATTATGCCTCTCCGATTGGCTCAGCACCCGAACGTTGATTTCGTGGGTTGACTTAGGCATACGGAGTTCATTCCTAGTCAAACATTGGATCGGACCGAGGGTTGCGGTAGCAAGATCGACAGCACGCAGGGGGACCGGGCCGGTCCTTGACTTGCGCATTCTGCCTCTCCGATCGGCTCAGCTTCCCTCATGCTCGTTTCATGGGTTGGCTTAGGCATACATAGTTCATTCCATGCATACGGAGTTCATTCCCAATCTAAGATCGGATCGGACTGAGGGTTGCGGTAGCAGGACCAGTGGCAGGATCAGTAGCATGTAAGGGGGGACCGGGTCAATCCCTGGCTTATGCATTCTGCCTCTCCGATTGGCCTTCCGGTCTGTGGAGCACCCGCACGCTCATTTCGTGGGTTGACTTAGGCATACGGAGTTCATCCCCAGTCTAAGCATACGGAGTATATTCCCAGTCTAAGATCTAATCGGACCAAGGGTTGCGGTAGCAGGATCAACAGCACGCAGGGGGACTGGGCCGATCCCCAGTTTATGCATTCTGCCTCTCCGATCAGCTGAGCGCCCGCACTCTCGTGGGCTGGCTTAGGCATAGGGAGTTCGTTCCATGTCTAAGCTCCAGCTGGACCGAGGGTTGTCGCAGCGGGACCGACAGCACTCATAGGGAGTTCATTCCCAATCTAAGATCAGACCGAACTGAGGATTGCAGTAGTAGGACCAATAGCAAGATCGGTAGCACGCATGGGGGGACCAGGCTGATCCCCGGCTTGCGCATTCTACCTCTCCATCCAGTTGAGCTCCCGCACGCTCGTTTTGTAGGTTGACTTAGGCATATGGAGTTCATCTCTAGTCTAAGCATACGAAGTTCATTCCAAGTCTAAGATCGAACTGGATCGAGGGGGGTCGGGGGGTGTGCGTACATGATGTGCAATGGGTGCTGGTACTTGGCCCTTATATTGGCCCCCTATCCCTCATAAAACCTGGAGAACTCACACCCCCTTAAAGAGCATTTGAGATTTTATAGGTTTGCTGCCAGTAGCCATTAAAGTGTCTGAAATGGGGACACTTTTTTCAAACGGTAACAAAATCTTCTTCGCTTTGAGTTTTTAGCTGAATTTTTTTATGCATGCCAAAAAAAATACAAGGATCACCTCTACCAAATTTGGGGACAAAACTCTTTGTAAAAACATTTTAAAAAATCCCAAACCGCAAAAAGTTTTGAAAATCATGAAAAATAGTAAACGGGTCATCTTGCCACGAAACTTCACATGAAGGCGTAGTGGACCATTGTATGAATTTACAAGCCATAAAAATGGCATTGGCATGGTAGAAATATGAAGATGTGCTTGAACCCACCTATCACCCGTTCGATCCCCGGCTTGTGCATCCTGCCTTTCTGTTCAGCTGAGCGTCTGTACGCTTGTTTCGTGGGTTGACTTAGGCATACGGAGTTCATCCCCAGTCTAAGCATACAGAGTTCATTCCCAATCTAAGATCAGACCAAACCGAGGGTTGCGGTAGCAGGATCAACAGCACATAAGGGGGGACTGGGCCGGTCCCCGGCTTGCGCATTCTGCCTCTCCGACCGGCTAAGCGCCCGTAAGTTCATTTCGTGGGTTGACTTAGGCATACGGAGTTCATTCCATGTCTAAGCATACAGAGTTCATTCCCAGTCTAAGAGTTTGAGCCTCGATGCACATGCTGGGCTCATGCATGTGCTGGTGTTGCATTTTTTTCACCCCGAGCACCATCGCCAGAGCATCGCCGGAGAGCCTAACCGATGGCATTGGGGGTTCTGACGATTAGGGGGGTCGAGGGGGTGTGTACACATGATGTGCGATGGGTGCTGGTACTTGGCCCTTATATTGGCCCCCTATCCCTCATCAAACCTTGAGAACTCACACCCCCTTAAAGAGCATTTGAGATTTTATAGGTTTGCTGCCAGTAGCCATTAAAGCATCTGAAATGGGGTCACTTTTTTCGAATGATCACAAAATCTTCTCCACTTCGAGTTTTTTGCTGAATTTTTTTGTGCATGCCAAAAAAAATACAGGGATCACCTCTACCAAATTTGGGGACAAAATTCTTTCTAAAAATATTTTTAAAAAATCCCAAACCATAAAAAGTTTCAAAAATCATGAAAAATAGTAAACGGGTTGTCTTGCCACGAAACTTCACATGAAGGCGTAGTGGACCATTGTATGAATGTACAAGCCATAAAAATGGCATTGGCACGGTAGAAATATGAAGATGTGCTTGAACCCACCTACCACCGTTTGATCCCCGGCTTACGCATCCTTCCTCTCTGGTCCACTGAGCGTCTGTACGCTCGTTTATCCCCAGTCTAAGCATACAGAGTTCATTCCCAGTCTAAGATCAGATCAGACCAAGGGTTGTGGTAGCAGGATCAATAGCACATAGGGGGTGACCGGGCCGGTTCTCGGCTTACGCATTCTGCCTCTCCGACCGGCTGAGCGCCCGTACGTTCATTTCGTGGGTTGGCTTAGGCATACGGAGTTAATTCCATGTCTAAGCCCCAGTCGACTGAGGGTTATGGTAGCATGACCGGTAACGGGATCGACAGCACGCAGAAAGGGATAGAGTTGATCCCCGGCTTGCACATTACGCCTCTCCGGCCGGCTGAATGCCCGTACGCTCATTTCATGGGTTGACTTAGGTATACAGAGTTCATCCCTAGTCTAAGCATATGGAGTTCATTCCCAATCCAAGATCGAACTGGATCGAGGGTTGCGGCAGCAGGATCGACAGCACATAGGGGGATCGAGCCGATCCCCGTCTTGTGCATTCTGCCTCTCTGACCCACCGAGCTCCCGTACACCCATTTCATGAGTTGGCTTAGGCATAGGGAGTTCATTCCATGTCTAAGCCCCAACCGGACCGAGGGTTGTGGCAGCGGGACCGACAGCACACAGAGGGGGACCAAGCCGATCCCCGGCTTATGCATTATGCCTCTTCGATCGACTCAGTGCCCGAACGATCATTTCATGGGTTGACTTAGGCATACGGAGTTCATTCCCAGTCTAAGATCAGATCGGACCGAGGGTTGCAGTAGTAGGATCGACAGCATGTAGGGTGGACCGGGTCGATCCCCAGCTTTGCATTTTGCCTCTCAAGCCGGCTGAGCGCCCACACGCTCATTTCATGGGTTGGCTTAGGCATACAGAGTTCATTCCATGTCTAAGCATACGAAGTTCATTCCTAGTCTAAGATCAGACCAGATCGAGGGTTGCGATAGCAGGACCAGCAGTCAGGATCGGTAGTACTTAGGGGGGATCGGGTCGATCCCGGCTTGCACATTTTGCATCTTCGATCGACCTTTTCGTCGGCTGAGCGCCCGCACACTCGTTTCATGGGTTGACTTAGCCATACGAAGTTCATCCCCAGTCTAAGCATACGGAGTTCATTCCCAGTCTAAGATCTAACTAAACTGAGGGTTGCGACAGCAGGATCGGTAGCACGCAGGGGGGCTCGAGCCCATCCCCGACTTGCACATTCTGCCTCTCTGATCGGGTGAGCGCCCGCACGCCCTTTTCGTGGGTTGGGTTAGGCATAGAGAGTTCATTCCATGTCTAAGCCCCAGCTGGACCGACGGTTGTGGCAGCGGGACCGACCGCAATCATAGGGGGATTGGGTCGATCCCCGGCTTGCGCATGCTGTCTCTCCGGTCGGCTGGGTGCCCGCACGCTCGTTTCGTGGGTTGGCTTAGGCATACGGAGTTCATTCCTAGTCTAAGAGTTTGAGCCACGGTGCACATGCTAGGCTCGGGCATCTGCTGGTGCTGCATTTTTTTTGCCTGAGGCATTTTTTTTGCTAGAGCATCGCCGAAGAGCCTAACCGACGGAATTGGGGGTTCCAGCGATTAGGGGGCCCGTAGGGGTGTGCACACATGATGTGCGATGGGTGCTGGTACTTGGCCGTTATATTGGCCCCCTATCCCTCATCAAAACTCAAGAACTCACACCCCCTTAAAGAGCATTTGAGATTTTATAGGTTTGCTGCCAGTAGCCATTAAATTGTTTGAAATGGGGACACTTTTTTCAAATGGTCACAAAATCTTCTCCAGTTCGAGTTTTTAGCTGAATGTTTTTGTTCTTGCCAACAAAAATACAACGATCACCTCTACCAAATTTGGGGACAAAACTCTTTCTAAAAAAATTTAAAAAAATCCTGAACCATAAAAAGTTTCAAAAATCGTGAAAAATAGAAAACGGGTCGTCTTGCCACGAAACTTCACATGAAGGTGTAGGGGACCATTGTATGAATTTACAAGCCATAAAAATGGCATTGGCATGGCATAAATATTTAGATTTTCTTGAACCCACCTACCACCCGTTCGATCCCTGGCTTGCGCATCCTGCCTCTCTAGTCGGCTGAGCATCCGCACGCTCATTTCGTGGGTTGACTTAGGCATACGGATTTCATCCCCAGTCTAAGCATACGAGTTCATTCCCAGTCTAATATCGGACCAGACCGAGGGTTGTGGCAGTAGGATAGGCAGCACGCAGGGGGGACCGGGCCGATCCTTGGCTTGCACATTCTGCCTCTCCGGCCGGCTGAGTGCTCTCATGCCTGTTTCATGGGTTAGCTGAGGCATAGGGAGTTCATTCCATGTCTAAGCCCCAGTTGAACCGAGGGTTGTGGCAGCGAGACCGATAGCACGCAGAGGGGGATTGGGCCAATCGGTCGGCTCAGTACCCACACGCTCATTTTGTCGGTTGACTTAGGCATACAGAGTTCATTCCCAGTAGCAGGACCAGCAGCAGGATTGGTAGCACATAGGGAGGACCGGGCCGATCCCCGACTTGCATATTCTACCTCTCCAGTCGACTGGGTGCCCGCATGCTCGTTTCGTGGGTTGGCTTAGGCATACGGAGTTCATTCCATGTCTAAGCCCCAACTGAATCGAGGGTTGTGGCAGTAGGACCGGCAGTGGGATCAGTAGCATGTAGAGGGGGACCAGGCCAATCCTCGGCTTGCGCATTATGCCTCTCCGGCTGGCTCAGTGTCACAACGCTCGTTTCGTGGGTTGACTTTGGCATACAGAGTTCATTCTCAGTCTAAGATCAGACTGGACTGAGGGTTGCGGTAGTAGAATCAACAGCACGCAGGGGGGACCAAGCTGGTCCCTGACTTGTGCATTCTGCCTCTAAGGCCGGCTGAGCGCCCGCACGCTCGTTTCAAGGGTTGGCTTAGGCATAGGAGTTTATTCCATGTCTAAGCATACAGAGTTCATTCCATGTCTAAGCATACAGAGTTCATTCCATGTCTAAAAGTTTGAGCCACAGTGCACATGCTAGGCTCGGGCATGTGCTGGTGCTGTATTTTTTTCGCCTGGGGCACCATCGCCGAAACATTGCCAGAGCATCACCGAAGAGCCTAACCGACAGCATTGGGGGTTCCGATGATTGGGGGGGCCGGGGGGTGTACCCCCATGATGTGTGATAGGTGCTGATACTTGGCCCTTATATTGGCCCCCTATCCCTCATCAAACCTCAAGAACTCACACCCCCTAAAAAGAGCATTTGAGATTTTATAAGTTTGCTACCACTAGCCATTAAAGTGTCTGAAATGGGGACACTTTTTTCAAACTTTCACAAAATCTTCTCCACTTTGATTTTTTAGCTGAATTTTTTTTTGCAAGCCAAAAAAAATAGAAGGATCATCTCTACCAAATTTGGGGGCAAAAATCTTTCTAAAAAAATTTTAAAAAATCCCGAACTGTAAAAAGTTTTGAAAATCGTGAAAAATAGAAAACGGGTCGTATTGCCATGAAACCTCACATGAAGGTGTAGGGGACCATTGTATGAATTTACAAGCCATAAAAATGGCATTGGCATGCCAGAAACAAGAAGATGTGCTTGAACCCACCTACCACCCGTTCGATCCCCGACTTACATCCTGCCTCTCTGGTCGGCTGAGCGTCCGCACGCTCGTTTCATGGGTTGACTTAGGCATACGAAGTTTATTCCCAGTTGAAGATTGGATCAGATCGAGGGTTGCGATAGCAAGATCGGTAGCACGTAGGGGGGATCGGGCTGATCCCCGGCTTGTGCATTCTGCCTCTCTGGTCGGCTGAGCGCCTGCACGCCCGTTTCGTGGGTTGGCTTAGGCAAAGGGAGTTCATTCCATTTCTAAGCCCTAGCCGGACCGAGGGTTGTGGTAGCGAGACTGGCAGCAAGCAGAAAGAGATCGGGCTGATCCTCAGCTTGCGTATTATGCCTCTCCGGTCGGCTCAGCATCCTCACACTCGTTTCGTGGGTTGACTTAGGCATACGGAGTTCATTCCCAGTCTAAGATTAGACCGAACCAAGGTTGTGGTAGCAAGATCGACAGCATGCAGGGAGAGACCAGGTCAATCCCTGACTTACGCATTCTGCCTCTCCGATCAGCTGAGCGCCCGCACGCTCATTTCATGGGTTGGCTTAGGCATACGGAGTTCATTCCATGTCTAAGCGTATGGAGTTCATTCCCAGTCTAAGATCAGATCAGATCGAAGGTTGCAATAGTAGGACTAGCAGTAGGATCGACAGCACACAGGAGGTAACCAGGCCAATCCCCGGCTTGCGCATTCTGTCTCTCTGACCGGACTGAGCACCCGCACGCTTGTTTCATGGGTTGACTTAGGCATATGGAGTTCATTCCATGTCTAAGTCACAGTCAGACCGAGGGTTATGGCAGTGGGATCGGTAGCACGTAGATGGGGATCGGTCCAGTCCCCGGCTTGTGCATTCTACCTCTCTGATTAGCTGGACGCCCGGATGCTCGTTTCTTGGGTTGGCTTAGGCATGCGGAGTTCATTCCATGTCTAAGCATACAGAGTTCATTCCCAATCTAAGATCAGACTGGATCGAGGGTTGCGGCAGCAGGGCCAACATCAAGATCGATAGACACAGGGAGGGATCGGGCCGATCCCCGACTTGCACATTTTGCCTCTCCGATCGGCTGAATGCCCATACACTCATTTTGTGGGTTGACTTAGGCATACGGAGTTCATCCCTAGTCTAAGCATACGGAGTTCATTCCCAGTCTAAGATCAGACCAGACCGAAGGTTGCGACAGCAGGATCAACAACACCCAGAGGGGATCGGGTCGATCCCCGGCTTGCGCATTCTGCCTCTCCGGCCGACTGAGCACCCGCACACCCGTTTCATGGGTTGGCTTAGGCATAGGGAGTTCATTCCATGTCTAAGCCCTAGCCAGACCAAGGTTGTGGTAACGAGATCAGTAGCACGCAGAGGGGGATCGAGCCCATCACCGGCTTACGCATTATGCCTCTTCGGTCAGCTCAGCGCCCGCCCGCTCATTTTGTGGGTTGACTTAGGCATACAGAGTTCATTCTCGATCTAAGATCAGACCGGACTGAGGGTTGGGGCAGCAAGATCGATAGCGTGCAGGGGGGACCGGGTCAGTCCCCGACTTGTGCATTCTACCTCTCTGGCCAGCTAAGCGCCCGTACGCTCGTTTCGTGGGTTGGCTTAGGCATACGGAGTTCATTCCATGTCTAAGCATACGGAGTTCATTCCCAGTCTAAGATCGGACTGGATCGAGGGTTACGATAGCAGGACTAGCAATAGGATCGACAGCACGTAGGAGGGGACCAAGCTGATCCCCGACTTGCACATTCTGCCTCTCCGGCCAGCTGAGCACCCGCACGCTCGTTTCATGGGTTGGCTTAGGCATACGAAGTTCATTCCATGTCTAAGGCCCAGCCGAACCAAGGGTTATGGTAGTAGGACCGGTAATGGGATCGACTCTTTCTGGCTGAGTGCCCGCACACTCATTTAATGGGTCGACTTAGGCATACGGAGTTCATCCCCAGTCTAAGCATACGAAGTTCATTCCTTGTCTAATATTGAACTAGATCGAGGGTTGCGGCAGCAGGATCAACGGCATGCAGGGGGGGACCGGGTCGGTCCTCAGCTTGTGCATTTTGCCTCTCCGGTCGGCTGAGCGCCCGCATGCTCGTTTCGTGGGTTGGCTTAGGCATGCAGAGTTCATTCCATGTCTAAGCATACAAAGTTCATTCCCAGTCTAAGATCGGACCGGACCGAGGGTTGCGGTAGTAGGACCAGCAGCAGGATCGACAGCACGTAGGGGCAGATCGAGCCGATCCTTGGCTTGTGCATTCTGCCTTTTCGATTGGTTGAGCGTCTGCACGCTCATTTCGTGGGTTGGCTTAGGCATACGGAGTTCATTCCATGTCTAAGATCGGACCAGACTGAGGGTTGCGACAGTAGGATCGGTAGCACGCAGGGGGGACGGGGCTGATCCCTGGCTTGCGCATTCTGCCCTCCGACCGACTGAGCGGCCACATGCCCGTTTCATGGGTTGGCTTAGGCATAGGGAGTTCATTCCATGTCTAAGCCCTAGCCAGACCAAGGTTGTGGTAACGAGATCAGTAGCACGCAGAGGGGGATCGAGCCCATCACCGGCTTACGCATTATGCCTCTCCGGTCAGCTCAGCGCCCGCCCGCTCATTTTGTGGGTTGACTTAGGCATACAGAGTTCATTCTCGATCTAAGATCAGACCGGACTGAGGGTTGGGGTAGCAAGATCGATAGCGTGCAGGGGGACCGGGTCAGTCCCCGACTTGCGCATTCTACCTCTCTGGCCAGCTAAGCGCCCGTACGCTCGTTTCGTGGGTTGGCTTAGGCATACGGAGTTCATTCCATGTCTAAGCATACGGAGTTCATTCCCAGTCTAAGATCAGACCGAACTAAGGGTTACCGCAGCAGGACCAGCAGCAGGATCAACAGCACGCAGGGGAGACTAGGTCGATCCCTGACTTACGCATTTTGCCTATCCGGCCAGCTGAGTGTCCGCACGCTCGTTTCGTGGGTTGGCTTAGGCATACGGAGTTCATTCCATGTCTAAGCCCCAGTCGGACTGAGTGTTGTGGCAGCAGGACCAGTCGTGGGATCGGTGCACGCAGGGGGGATCGGGCTGATCCCCGGCTTACGTATTTTACCTCTCCGACTAGCCACTCCGGTCGGCTGAGCACCCGTATGCTTGTTTCGTGGGTTGACTTAGGCATACGGAGTTCATCCCCAGTCTGAGCATACGGAGTTCATTCCTAGTCTAAGATCGGAACGAACCGAGGGTTGCGACAACAGGATTGACAGCACGCAAGGGGATCGAGCAGATCCCCGGCTTAGCATTCTACCTTTCCGACTGGCTGAGTGCCCGCACGCCGTTTTGTGGGTTGGCTTAGGCATTAGGAGTTCATTCCATGTCTAAGCCCCAGCTGGACTGAAGGTTGTGGCAGCGAGACCGACAGCATGCAGAGGGGGATCGGGTCGATCCCCGGCTTGCACATTTTGCCTCTTCGATCGGCTCAGCACCCGAATGGTCGTTTCATGGGTTGACTTAGATTTACGGAGTTCATTCCCAGTCCAGGATTAGATCGGACTGAGGGTTATGGTAGCAGGATCGGCAACACGTAGGGGGATCGAGCCGATCCTCGGCTTGCGCATTCTGCCTCTCCGGTCGGTTGAGCACCCGCACGCTCGTTTCATGGGTTAGCTTAGGCATACGGAGTTCATTCCATGTCTTAGCCCCAGTCGAACCAAGAGTTGTGGCAGTAGGATCGACAGCGGGATTGGCAGCACGTAGAGGGGGACTGGGTTGATCCTTAGCTTACTCATTATGCCTCTCCGATCGGCTAAGCGCCCGCACACTCATTTTGTGGGTTGAATTAGACATATGGAGTTCATCCCCAGTCTAAGCATAAGGAGTTCATTTCCAGTCTAAGTTCGGATCGGATCGAGGGTTGCGGTAGTAGGATTGACAGCACCAGTGAGGACCGGGCCGATCCCCAGCTTGCGTATTCTGCCTCACCGGTCGGCTGAGCACCCGCATGCCTGTTTCATGGGTTGGCTTCAAAGGGAGTTTATTCCATGTCTAAACCCCAGCCAGATCGAGGGTTGTCGTAGCAGGATCGATAGCACGCAGGGGGGACCAGGCCGGTCCCCCGCTTGTGCATTCTGCCTCTCGACCGACTGAATGCCCGTATGTTCGTTTTGTGCGTTGGCTTAGGCATACGGAGTTCGTCCCATGTCTAAGCATAAGGAGTTCATTCCCAATCTAAGATCAGACCGGACCGAGGGTTGCCACAGCAGGATCGATAGCACGCAAGGAGATCGAGTTGATCCCCAGCTTACGCATTCTGCCTCTCCGACCGACTGAGCACCCGTACGCCCGTTTCGTGGGTTAGCTTCATAGGGAGTTTATCCCATGTCTAAGCCCGCAACCAGAACTGGATGGGTTGTCGCAGCTAGGATTCGACAGCCACGTAACTGTGGGATTCGGGCTTGGTCCCCAGCTTGCGCATTCTGCCTCTCCGACCTACTGAGCGCCCTCACGTTCAGTTTGTGCGTTGGCTTAGGCATACGGAGTTCATCCCGGTCTAAGCATACGGAGTTCAATTCCTAGTCTAGAGACAATCGGTACCGAGGGTTGGCCCAGTAGTATCGGTAGCACGCAGGGGGATCGAGGCCGATCCCCAGCTTAACGCAATGTCTGCCTCTCGACGGCTCCCGACCAACTGAGCACCCGTATGCTCATTTCATAGGTTGACTTAGGCATACGGAGTTCATCCCCAGTCTAAGCATACGAAGTTCATTCCCAGTCTAAGGCAAACCAGATCGAGGGTTACGACAGTAGGATCGGCAGCACGCAGGGGGGATCAGGTCGATCCTTGACTTGCGCATTCTGTCTCTCTGATCGGTTGAGCACCCACACGCCCGTTTCATGGTTTGGCTTAGGCATAGGGAGTTCATTCCATGTCTAAGCCCCAGTCGGACCGAGGGTTGTGGCAACGGGACCGACAGCACACAGAAGAGGATCGGGTCGATCCTTAACTTGCGCATTATGCCTCTCCAGTTGGCTCAACGCCCGAACGCTCATTTAATGGGTTGACTTAAGCATACGGAGTTTAGTCCCAGTCTAAGATCAGATCGGACCGAGGGTTACAGCAGTAGGATCGATAGCATGCAGGAGAGATCGGGTCGATCCCCGACTTGCGCGTTCTACCTCTCTGGATGGCCGAACGCCTACATGCTTGTTTCGTGGGTTGGCTTAGGCATACAGAGTTCATTCCATGTCTAAGCATACGGAGTTCATTCCTAGTCTAAGATTGGGTCGGACTGAGGGTTACGGCAGCAGGATCGACAGCACGTAGGGGGGACCAAGTCGATGCCTGGCTTGCACATTCTGCCTCTCCGACTGGCCTCTCCGACCAACTGAGCACCCGCACACTCGTTTCATGGATTGACTTAGGCATATGGAGTTCATCCCCAGTCTAAGCATACGGAGTTCATTCCTAGTCTAAGATCGAATCGGACCGAGGGTTGCGACAGCAGGATCGACAGCACGCAGGAGGGATCAGGCCGATCCCCGGCTTATGCATTCTGCCTCTCCGACCAGTTGAGCGCCCGCACGCCCGTTTCGTGGGTTGGCTTAGGCATAGGGAGTTCATTGCATGTCTAAGCCCCAGTCAGACTGAGGGTTATAGCAGCAGGATCGGTAGCACGCTGAGCGCCCGACGCCTCGTTTCGTTGGTTGGCTTAAGCATACAAAGTTCATTCATGTCTAAGCATACGAGTCATTCCAGTCTAAATCGGATCGACGAGTGTTACGATACAGGACCGTAGTAAGTGCAGCACAGGACGAACGGACCGATCCTGTACTGGCATTGGCCTCTCCGCTGCTGGCGACTCACACGCTCGTTCTGGGTTGGCTTAGACATATGAGTTTATTATGTCTAAGCCCCATCGACGAGGTGTGTGGCTCAGACTGGCAGCGGAGGCAGCATGCAGAGGGGGCGGTTGAATCCCGCTACGCATTATGCCTCTCGCGCTGAGCAACCTACGCTCATTTCATGGGTTGACTTAGGCATATGAAGTTCATCCCCAGTCTAAGCATACGGAGTTCATTCCCAGTCTAAGATCGGACTGGATAGAAGGTTGCGACAGCAAGATCGACAGCACGCAGGGGGGATCAGGTCGATCCTCTGGTTTTGCATTCTGCCACTCCAACCGATTGAGCGCCCGCACACCCGTTTCGTGGGTTGGCTTAGGCATAGGGAGTTCATTCCATGTCTAAGCCCTAGTCGGACTGAGGGTTGTGGCAGCGGGACTGGCAGCACGTAAAGGGGGACTGGGCTGATCTCCGGCTTGCGCATTACGTCTCTTTGGCTGACTCAGTGCCCGAACGCTCGTTTCATGGGTTGACTTACGCATACGGAGTTCATTCCCAATTTAAGATCGGACCGGACCAAGGGTTACGATAGCAGGATCGACAACATGCAGGGGAGATCTGGCCGATCCCCGACTTGCGCATTTTGCCTCTTCGATCGGTTGAGCACCCACACGCTCATTTTGTGGGTTGGCTTAGGCATACAGAGTTCATTCCATATCTAAGCATACGGAGTTCTTTCCCAGCCTAAGATCAGATTGGACCGAGGGTTGTGGCAGCAGGACAAGTAGCAGGATCGACAGCACGCAAGGGGGACTGGGCCGATCCTCGGCTTACGCATTATGCCTCTTCGATCGGCTCAATGCCCGAACGCTCATTTCGTGGATTGAATTCAGCATACGGAGTTCATTCCCCGTCTAAGATCGAACCGAACCGAGGGTTGCAACAGCAGGATCGACAGCACACAAGGGGATACTTTTTTCAAATGGTCACAAAATCTTTTCCACTTTGAGTTTTTAGCTGAATTTTTTTACGCATACCAAAAAAAATACAAGGATAACCTTTACCAAATTTCGGGACAAAAATCTTTCTAAAAAAATTTTAAAAAATCCCGAACCGTAAAAAGTTTCAAAAATCATGAAAAATAGAAAATGGTTCGTCTTGCCACGAAACTTCACATGAAGGCTCAGGGGACCATTATATGAATTTACAAGCCATAAAAATGGCATTGGCATGGCAGAAATATGAAGATGTGCTTGAACCCACCTAACCCCGTTCGCTCTCCAGCTTGCGCATCCTGCCTCTCTGGTCGGCTGAGCACCTGCACGCATCGTCTTCGTGGGTTGACTTAAGCATACGGAGTTCATCCCCCAGTCTAAGCATATGGAGTTCATTCCCAGTCTACAGATCAGATCAGACCGAGGTTGCGATCAGCAGGACGACAGCACGTAGGGGGGATTCGGGTGATCCTCGGACTTGCACATTTCTGCCTCTTCTCGATCGGTTGATCGCCCCAGCGCCTGTTTCATGGGTTTTGGTCTTAAGGCATAGTGATTTCATTCCAATGTCTAAGACCCTTTCCCGGATCGGGCGTGCTGCAGTAGACCGTAGCGGGATTGCAGCAGCAGAGGGGGACTCGGCTGATCCTCGACTTGCCATTATGCCTCCTGGCTGCCTTCCTGGCCAGCTGCGTTCCCACACGCTGTTCGTGGGTTGACTTATGGTATAGGGAAGGTTTTCATTCCAGTGTCTTAAGCCCTAGCCGGACTGAGGGTTGTGGCAGCGAGACTGGCAGCACGTAGAGGGGACCGGGCCGATCCCTAACTTGCATATTATGCCTCTTCAATCGGCTCAGTGCCCGTACACACATTTCGTGGGTTGACTTAGGCATACAAGTTCATTCCCAGTCTAAGATCAGATCAGACCGAGGGTTGTGGCAGTAGGATCGATAGCACGTAGGTGGGGACCAGGCAAATCCCCTACTTACGCATTCTGCCTCTCCGACCAGTTGAGCGCCCACCTCTCGTTTCATGGGTTGGCTTAGGCATACGGAGTTCATTGCATGTCAAAGCATACGGAGTTCATTCCTAGTCTAAGATTTTGAGCCACGGTGCACATGCTAGGCTCAGGCATGTGCTGGTGCCGCATTTTTTTCTTTCGGGGCACCATCGTCGGAGCATCGCTGGAGAGACTAACCGGTGGCATTGGGGGTTCTGGTGATTGGGGGGTCGGGGGGGTGTCCACACATGATGTGGGATGGGTGCTGGTATTTGGCCCTTATATTGGCCCCCTATCCCTCATCAAACGTCGACAACTCACACCCCCTTAAAGAGCATTTGAGATTTTATAGGTTTGCTGCCAGTAGCCATTAAAGTGTCTTAAATGGGGACCGAGGGTTGTGGCAGTGGGACTGGCAACACGCAGAGAGGGACCGGGCTGAATCCTCGACTTGCACATTATGCCTCTCCAGTTGGCTTAGCGCCCGTATGCTCGTTTCGTGGGTTGACTTAGGCATACGGAGTTCATTCCCAGTCTAAGATCAGACCAGACTGAGGGTTGTGATAACAGGATCAGTAACACGCAGGGGGGATCGGGCTGATCCTCGGCTTACGTATCTGCCTCTCCAGCCGGCTGAGCACCCGCACACCCATTTTATGGGTTGGCTTAGGCATAAGGAGTTCATTCCATGTCTAAGCCGCAGTCGGATCGAAGGTTATGGCAGCGGGACTGACAGCACACAGAGGGGGACCGAGTCGATCCCCGGCTTATGCATTATGCCTCTCCGGTCGACTCATCACCCGCACGCTCGTTTCATGGGTTGACTTAGGCATACGGAGCTCATTTCATGTCTAAGCATACAAAGTTCATTCCCAGTCTAAGATTGGATCGAAACGAGGGTTGCGGCAGTAGGACCAGCAGTAGGATCGGTAGCATGCAGGGGGGGACCGGGCCGATCCCTGGCTTGCGCATTCTGCCTCTCCGGTCGGCTGAGCCCCCGCACGCCTGTTCCATGGGTTGGCTTAGGCATAGGGAGTTCATCCCATGTCTAAGCTCTAGCCAGACCGAGGGTTATGGCAGCGGGACCGACAGTACTCAGAGGGGGACCAGACCGATCCCTAGCTTGCGCATTATGCCTTTCCGATCAGCTCAGTGCCCGTACGCTCGTTTCATGGGTTGAGTTAGGCATACAGAGTTCATTCCCAGTCTAAGATTGAATCGGACCAAGGGTTGCAGCAGTAGGATCGATAGCACGCGAGGTGGACCGATCGATCCCCAGTTTGTGCATTCTGCCTCTCCGACCGGCTGAGCACCCGTACGCTCGTTTCATGGGTTGGCTTAGGCATACGGAGTTCATTCCATGTTGAAGCATACAGAGTTCATTCCCTGTCTAAGATCAGATCGGACCGAGGGTTACGGTAGCAAGACCAGCAGCAGGATCGACAGCACGTAGGGGGGATCGAGTCGATCCCTGGCTTGCACATTCTGCCTCTCTGGCCAGCCTCTCTGACCGGTTGAGCACCCGTACCCTCATTTCATGGGTTGACTTAGTCATACGGAGTTCATCCCCAGTCTAAGCATATGGAGTTCATTCCCAATCTAAGATCGAACCAGACCGAGGGTTGCAGTAGTAGGATCGGCAGCATGCAGTGGGGACTGGGTCGGTCCCCATCTTACGCATTCTGCCTCTCTGATCGGTTGAATGCCCGCACGCCCGTTTCATGGGTTGGCTTAGGCATAGGGAGTTCATTCCAGTCTAAGCTCCAGCCGGACCGAGGGTTGTGGCAGTGGGACCAACAGCACACAGAAGGGGATCGGGCCTATCCCCGGCTTGCGCATTATGCCTCTTTGACCAGCTCAGTGCCCGTACGCTCGTTTCGTGGGTTGAGTTAGGCGTACGGAGTTCATTCCTAGTCTAGGATCAGACCAGATTGAGGGTTGTGATAGTAGGATCGACAGCACGCAAGGTGGATCGGTCGATCCTCGGCTTACGCATTCTACCTCTCTGACTGGCTGAGCACCCGTACACTCGTTTCATGGGTTGGCTTAGGCATACGGAGTTCATTCCATGTCTAAGCATACAGAGTTCATTCCCAGTCTAAGATCAAACCAGATCGAAGGTTACGGTAGCAGGACCAGTAGCGGGATCGACAGCACGTAGGGGGGACTGAGTCGATCCCTGGCTTGCACATTCTGCCTCTCTGACCAGCCTCTCCGATTGATTGAGCGCCCGTAATCTCATTTCATGGGTTGACTTAGGCATACGAAGTTCATCTCCAGTCTAAGCATACGGAGTTCATTCCCAGTCTAAGATCGAACCAGACCGAGGGTTACGGCAGCAGGATCGGCAGCACGCAGGGGGGATCGGGCTAATCCTCACCTTACGCATTCTGCCTCTCCGGCCGCCTGAGCGCCCGCACGTCCGTTTCATGGGTTGGCTTAGGCATAAGGAGTTCATTCCATGTCTAAGCATACGGTGTTCATTCTCAGTCTAAGATCAGATCGGACCAAGGGTTGCAACAGTAGGACCAGTAGCAGGATCGACAGCACGTATGGGGGATCGGTCGATCCTCGGCTTACGTATTCTACCTCTCTGGCCGGCCTCTCCGATCGATTAAATGCCTGCACGCTTTTTTCATGGGTTGACTTAGACATACAGAGTTCATCCCAGTCTAAGCATACGGAGTTCATTCCTAGTCTAAGATCAGGCCGGAGTGAAGGTTGCGGTAGCAGGATCGACAGCACGCAAGGGGACCTGGCCGATCCCCGCCTTGTGCATTTTGCCTCTCCGGTCGGCTGAGCTTCAGCACGCCTATTTTGTGGGTTGGCTTAGGCATAGGGAGTTCATTCCATGTCTAAGCCCCAGTCGGATCGAAGGTTGTGGTAGTGGGACCGACAGCACGCAGATGGGGATCGGGCCAATCCCCGGCTTGTACATTCTGCCTCTCCGGCCGACTGAGCACCTGCATGCTCATTTCATGGGTTGGCTTAGGCATACGGAGGTCATTCCATGTCTAAGCCCCAGCCGGACTGAGGGTTGTGGCAACAGTACCGGCAACGAGATCGGCATCATGCAGAGGGGGATCGGGCTGATCCCTAACTTACGCATTATGCCTCTCCGATCGGCCTCTCTAATAGGCTAAGCGCCCGCATGCTTGTTTCATGGGTTGACTTAGGCATACGGAGTTCATTCCCAGTCTAAGATCGGATTGAACCGAGGGGGACCGAGCTGATCCTCAGCTTATGCATTATGCCTCTCCAACCGACCTCTCCAGCTGGCTGAGCGCCCGTACGCTCGTTTCGTGGGTTGACTTAGGCATACGGAGTTCATTCCTAGTTTAAGATTAGACTGAACCGAGGGTTACGGTAGCAAGATCGATAGCATGCAAGCGGACCGGGTCGATCCCTGGCTTGCGTATTTTGTCTCCTTGGCTGGCTGATCGCCCGCACGCCCATTTCATGGGTTGGCTTAGGCATAGGAGTTCATTCCATGTCTAAGCCCCAGTCGGACTGAGGGTAGTGGCACCGAGACTGGCAGCACGCAGAGACGGACTGAGTTGATCCCCGACTTGTGCATTATGCCTCTCCGGTCGGCTTAGTGCCCGAACGCTCGTTTCATGGGTTGACTTAGGCATATGGAGTTCATTCCTGGTCTAAGATCAGACTGGACCGAGGGTTGCGGTAGCAGGTTTGACAGCACGCAGAGGGGGACCGGGTCGATCCCCAACTTGTGCATTCTGCATCTCCGGTCGATTGAGCACCCGTACGCTCGTTTCGTGGGTTGGCTTAGGCATACGGAGTTCATTCCATGTCTAAGCATACGGAGTTCATTCCCAGTCTAAGATCGGACCGGACTGAGGGTTGCAATAGCAAGACTAGCAGCAGGATCGGTAGCACGCAGAGGGGGATCAAGCAGATCCCAGCTTGCGCATTCTGCCTCTCCGACTGGCTGAGCACCCGCATGCTCGTTTCGTGGGTTGACTTAGGCATACGGAGTTCATCCCCAGTCTAAGCATACAGAGTTTATTCCCAGTCTAAGATTGAACCGGATCGAGGGTTGCGATAGCAAGATCGGCAGCATGCAGGGGGATCCGAGCCGATCCCCGCATGCGCATTCTGCCTCTCCGGTCGGCTGAGCGCTCGCACGCTCGTTTCATGGGTTGGCTTAGGCATAGGGAGTTAATTCCATGACTAAGCCCCAGCTGGACTGAAGCTTGCGACAACGGGATAGGCACACACGGAGGGGGACTGGGTCGATCCTCGGCTTGTGCATTCTGCCTCTCCGACCGGCTGAGCGCCCGCACGCTCGTTTCATGGGTTGGCTTAGGCATACGGAGTTCATTCCATGTCTAAGCATACGGAGTTCATTGCCACTCTAAGAGTTTGAGCCATGGTGCACATACTGTGCTCGGGCATGTGCTGGTGCCATATTTTTTTCGCATGGGGCACCATCGTCGGAGCATCACCAGAGAGCCTAACCGACGGTATTGGGGGT
Source organism: Durio zibethinus (assembly GCF_002303985.1). Next base: position 15,995,496 of record NW_019167949.1, on the reverse strand, counting down.
TTCGGCGATTGGGGGGCCGGGGGGATGTGCGCACTTGATGTGTGATGGGTGCTGGTACTTGGCCCTTATATTGTCCCCCTATCCCTCATCAAACCTCGAGAACTCACACACCCTTAAAGAGCATTTGAGATTTTATAGGTTTGCTGCCAGTAGCCATTAAAGTGTCTGAAATGGGGACACTTTTTTCAAATGGTCACAAAATCTTCTCCACTTTGAGTTTTAAGCTAAATTTTTTTTTGCATGCCAACAAAAATACAAGGATCACCTCTACCAATTTTGGGGACAAAAATCTTTCTAAAAAAATTTTAAAAAATCCCGAACCGTAAAAAGTTTTGAAAATCTTGAAAAATAGAAAACGGGTCGTCTTGCCACAAAACTTCACATGAAGGCATAGGGGACCATTGTATGAATTTACAAGCCATAAAAATGGCATTGGCATGGCAGAAATATGAAGATGTGCTTGAACCCACCTACCACCCGTTCGATCCACGGCTTGCACATCTTGCCTCTCTGGTCGGCTGAGCATCCGCACGCTCGTTTCGTGGGTTGACTTAGGTATACGGAGTTCATCCCCAGTCTAAGCATATGGAGTTCATTCCCAGTCTAAGATCGGACCGGATCAAGGGTTGCGGCAGAAGGATTGACAGCACGCAGGGGTGATCGGGCCAGTCCCCGGTTTACACATTCTGCCTCTCCGGCCGATTAAGCGCCCGCATGGCCATTTCATGCATTGGCTTAGGCATAGGGAGTTCATTCCATATCTAAGCCCTAGCCAGACCGAGGGTTGTGGTAGCGGGACGGGTAGCACGCAGAGGGGGAACGGGCCGATCCTCGGCTTGTGCATTATGCCTCTCCTATCGGCTCAGCGCCCGCACGCTCGTTTTGTAGGTTGGCTTCGGCATATGGAGTTTATTCCCAGTCTAAGATCAGACCAGACCGAGGGTTACGGCAGCAAGATTGACTTCACGCGGGGGGGATTGGGCCAGACCCTGACTTGCACATTCTGCCTCTTCTACCGACTGAGGCCCACATGCTCGTTTCATGGGTTGGCTTAGGCATACGGAGTTCGTTCCAAGTCTAAGCATACGGAGTTCATTCCCAGTCAAAGATCCGATTGGATCAAATGTTGAGACAGCTAGGACCAGTAGCAGGATCGGCAGCATGCAAGGGGGATCGGGTGATCCTCGAGTTGCGCATTCTATCTTTCCGATCGACTGATCACCCGTACGCTTGTTTCATGGGTCGGCTTAGGCTTACAGACTTCATTCCATGTCTAAGCACCAGTGGGACCTAGGGTTATGGCAGCATGATCAGGAATGGGATCAGTAGCATGCAGAGAGGGACCAGGCTGATCCTCGACTTACGTATTATGCCTCTCTGATCGACCTCTCTGACCGGCTGAGCGCCTGTACGCTCGTTTTGTGGGTTGACTTAGGCATACGGAGTTCATTCCCAGTCTAAGCATATAGAGTTCTTTCTTAGTCTAAGATCGGATTGAACTGAGGGTTGCGGTAGTAGGATCGACAGCACGCAAGAGGGATCAGGCTGATCCCCGGCTTGCACATTCTGCCTCTTCGGCCGGTTGAGGGCCCACACGCCCATTTCATGGGTTGGCTTGGGCATAAAGAGTTCATTCCATGTCTGAGCCCCAGCCAGACCGAGGGTTGTGGCAACAGGACCGACAGCACGTAAAGGGGGATCTGGTCGATCCTAGGCTTGCCCATTATGCCTCCCCGATCGGCTCAGCGCCCGAACGCTTGTTTCGTGGGTTAACTTAGGCGTACGGAGTTCATTCCCAGTCTAAGATTGGATAGGACCGAGGGTTGCGATAGTAGGATCGACAGCATGCAGGGGGGATTGGGCCGGTCCCCGGCTTACGCATTCTGCCTCTACGACCGGCTGAGTACCCGCACGCTCATTTCGTTGGTTGGCTTAGGCATACGGAGTTCATTCCATGTCTAAGCATATGTAGTTCATTCCCAGTCTAAGATCAGACCGGACCGAGGGTTGCAGTAGTAGGACCAGTAGTAGGATCGGTAGCACGCAGGGGGGATCGGGTCGATCCCCAGCTTGCGCATTCTGCCTCTCCGACCGACTGAGCGCCCGCATGCTCATTTCGTGGGTTGACTTAGGCATATGGAGTTCATCCCCAGTCTAAGCATACAGAGTTCATTCCCAGTCTAAGATTGAACCGGACCAAGGGTTGCGGTAGCAGGATCAGCAGCATGTAGGGGGGACTGGGCCGATCCCCGACTTAAGCATTCTGCCTTTCCAACCGGCTGAGCGCCCATACGCTCATTTAATGGGTTGGCTTAGGCATATGGAGTTCTTTCCATGTTTAAGCATACGGAGTTGATTCCTAGTCTAAGAGTTTGAGCCACGGTGAACATATTGGGCTCGGGCATGTGTTGGTGCCATATTTTTTTTGCACGGGGCACCATCGACGGAGCATCGTCGAAGAGCCTAACAGGCGGTATTAGGGGTTCCAGGGATTGGGAGGGCCGGGGGGTGTGCGCACATGATGTGCGATGGGTGCTGGTACTTGGCCCTTATACTGGCACCCTATCCCTCATCAAACCTTGAGAACTCACACCCTTTAAAGAGCATTTGAGATTTGATAGGTTTGCTGCCAGTAGCCATTAACGTGTCTAAAATGGGAACACCTTTTTCAAATGGTCACAAAATCTTCTCCACTTTAAGGTTTTAGCTGAATTTTTTTGTGCATGCCAAAAAAAGGATCACCTCTACCAAATTTGGGGACAAAGCTCTTTCTAAAAAAATTTTAAAAAATCCGGAATCGAAAAAAGTTTCAAAAATCGTGACAAATAGAAAACAGGTCATCTTGCCATGAAACTTCACATGAAGGCGTAGGGGACCATTGTATGAATTTACAAGCCATAAAAATGGCATTGGCAGGGCAGAAATATGAAGATGTGCTTGAACCCACCTACCACTCGTTCGATCCCCGACTTGCTCATCCTGCCTCTCTGGTCGGCTGAGCGTCCACACGCTCGTTTCATGGGTTGAATTAGGCATATGGAGTTCATCCCCAGTCTAAGCATACGGAGTTCATTCCCAGTCTAAGATCGGATCAAATTGAGGATTGCGGTAGTAGGATCGGCAGCACGCAGGGGGGATCCGACCGATCCCCAGCTTGCTCATTTTGCCTTTCCACCGGTTGAGTGCTCGCACGCCCATTTCATGGGTCGGCTTAGGCATAGGGAGTTCATTCCGTGTCCAAGCCCCAGTCGGACCGAAGGTTGTGGTAGCAAGATCGACAGCACATAGAGGGGGATCAGGCCGATCCCCGGCTTGCGCATTACGCCTCTCCGATCGGCTCAATGCCCGCACGTTCGTTTCATGGGTTGACTTAGGCAGACAGAGTTTGTTCCTAGTCTAAGATCGAACCAAACCAAGGGTTGCGGTAGCAGGATCGATAGCACGCAGGGGGGACCGGGCTGGTCCCTGGCTTATGCATTCTGCGTCTACGATCGGCTAAGTGCCCGCACGCTCGTTTCGTGGGTTGGCTTAGGCATATGGAGTTCATTCCATGTCTAAGCATACGGAGTTCATTCCCAGTCTAAGATCGGATCGGATCGAGGGTTGTGGCAGTAGGACCAGCAGCAGGATCGGCAGCACGCAAGGAGGGATCGGGCCAATGCCCTGCTTGAGTATTCTACCTCTCCGGCCGACTGAGTGCCCGTACGCTCATTTCGTGGGTTGGCTTAGGCATACGAAGTTCATTCCATGTCTAAGCCCCAGTCGGATCGAGGGTTGTGGCAACAGGACCGGTAGTAGGATCGCCAGCATGCAGAGGGGGACTGAGCTGATCCCTGGCTTACGCATTATGCCTCTCCGGCCGGCTCAACGCCTGTACGATCGTTTCATTGGTTGACTTAGGCATATGGAGTTCATCCCCAATCTAAGCATACAGAGTTCATTCCCAGTCTAAGATCAGACCAGACCAAGGGTTACAGTAGCAGGATCGACAGCACGCAGGAAGGATCGAGTCGATCCCCGACTTGCACATTCTGCCTCTCTGGTCGGCTGAGCAGTCGTACGCTCATTTCATGGGTTGACTTAGGCATAGGGAGTTCATTCCATGTCTAAGGCCCAATCAGATCGATGGTTATGGCAATGGGACTGGTAGCACGCAGAGGGGGAATGGGTCGATCCCCGGCTTGCGCATTATGCCTCTCTGGCCGGCTCAGTGCCCAAACGCTCGTTTCGTGGGTTGACTTGGGCATACGGAGTTAATTCCCAGTCTAAGATCGGATCGGACCGAGGGTTGAGGCAACAGGATCGACAGCACACATGGCAAATTGGGCCGATCCCCGGCTTGCGCATTCTGCCTCTCCGACCGGCTGAGTGCCCACACGCTCGTTTCGTGGGTTGGCTTAGGCATACGGAGTTCATTCCATGGCTAAGCATACGGAGTTCAATCCCAGTCTAAGATCGGATCAGACCGAGGGTTACGGTAGTAGGACCAGCAGCAAGATCGACAACATGTACGGGGGGACCAGGCCGATCCCCAACTTGTGCATTCTGTCTTTTCGATCGCCCTCTCTAGCCGACTGAGTGCCAGCACGCTCGCTTCATGGGTTGACTTAGGCATACGGAGTTCATCCCCAGTCTAAGCATACAGAGTTCACTCCCAGTCTAAGATCGGACCGGACTAAGGGTTACGACAGCAGAGTCGACAGCACGTAGGGGGACCGAGCCAATTCTGCCACTTCCAGCCAGATGAGCGCCCGCACGCCCGTTTCGTGGGTTGGCTTAGGCATAGGGAGCTCATTCCATGTCTAAGTCCCAGTCGGACTGAGGGTTACGGCAACAAGACCGATAGCTTGCAGAGGGGGATCGGGTTGATCCCCGGCTTGCGCATTATGCCTCTCCGACCAGTTCAGCGCCCGCACTCTCATTTTATGGGTTGATCGGCTTGCGCATTCTGCCTCTTCGGCCAGCTGAGTGCCCGTACACTCGTTTTGTATGTTGGCTTAGGCATACGGAGTTCATTCCATGTCTAAGCATACGGAGTTCCTTCCAGTCTAAGAGTTTGAGCCATGGTGCACATGCTGGGCTCGGGCATGTGCTGGTGTGGCATTTTTTTCGCTTGAGGCACCATCACCGGAGCATCGTCGGAGAGCCTAACTGACGGTATTGGGTGTGCGCACAAGATGTGCGATGGGTGCTGGTACTTGGCCCTTATACCCTTAAAGAGCATTTGAGATTTTATAGGTTTGCTGCCAGTAGCCATTAAAGTGTCTGAAATGAGGACACTTTTTTCAAATGATCACAAAATCTTCTCCACTTCACGTTTTTTGCTGAATTATTTTTTGCATGCCAACAAAATACAAGGATCACCTCTACCAAATTTTGGGACAAAACTCTTTGTAAAAAAATTTTAAAAAATCAAGAACCGTAAAAAGTTTTAAAAATCGTGAAAAATAGAAAACGGGTCGTGTTACCACGAAACTTCACATGAAGGCTTAGGGGACCATTGTATGAATTTACAAGCCATAAAAATGGCATTGGCACAGCAAAAATATGATGATGTGCTTGAACTCACCTACCACCCGTTCGATCCCCGACTTGCGTATTCTGCCTCTCTGGTCGACTGAGCATCCGCACACTAGTTTCGTGGGTTGACATAGGCATACGGGAGTTCATTCCCAGTCTAAGATCGGATCGAACTGAAGGTTGCGGCAGTAGGATCGACAGCACATAGGGGTGATCGGGTCGATCCCCGGCTTGCGCATTCTGCCTTTCTGGTCTGTTGAGCACCCGTACGCCCGTTTCATGGGTTGGCTTAGGCATAGGGAGTTCATTCCATGTCTAAGCCCCAATCGAACCGAGGGTTGTGGTAGCGGGATCGACAGCACACAGAGGGGGACCGGGCCGATCCCTGACTTGCATATTATGCCTCTCCGATCGGCTCAGTGCCCGCATGCTCATTTCATGGGTTGACTTAGGCATACAGAGTTCATTCCCAGTCTTAGATCAGACCGGATCGAGGGTTGCGGCAGCAAGATCGACAGCACGCAGGAGGGGCCGGGCTAATTTTTGACTTGCACATTCTGCCTCTCCAGTCGACTGAGCGCCTTATGGTCGTTTCGTGGGTTGGCTTAGGCATACGAAGTTCATTCCATGTCTAAGCATACGGAGTTCATTCCCAATCTAAGATCAGACCGGAACGAGGGTTGCAAGAGCAGGACCAGTAGCAGGATCGATAGCATGTAGGAGGGATCAGGTCGATCCCTGGCTTATGCATTCTGCCTCTCCGACCGACTGAGCACCCGCAAGCTCGTTTCATGCATTGGCTTAGGCATACGAAGTTCATTCCATTTCTAAGCCCCAGCTGGACCAAGGGCTGTGGCAGTAGGATCAGCAACGAGATCGATAGCACGCTGAGGGGGATCAAGTTGATCCCCGGCTTGCAAAATATGCCTATCCGATCGGCTTTTTTGATCGTCTAATAACCCTCATGCTCATTTTGTGGGTTGACTCATTCATACGGAGTTCATCCCCAGTCTAAGCATGCGGAGTTCATTCCCAGTCCAAGATCAGATCGGACTGAGGGTTGCGGCAGTAAGATCGACAGCATGCAGGAGGGACCGAGCCGATCCCCAGCTTGCATATTCTGCCTCTCTGACCGGCGGAGCACCTGCACGCCCGTTTCGTGGGTTGGCTTAGGCATAGGGAGTTCATTCCATGTCTAAGACCCAGCCGGACCGAGGGTTTTAGTAGCGAGACTGGCAGTACGCAGAGAGGGACTGGACCCATCCCTGGCTTGCGCATTATGCTTCTCTGATCGGTTCAACCCCCGAACGCTCGTTTTGTTGGTTGACTTAGGCATACGAAGTTCATTCCTAGTCTAAGATCAAACCGGATCGAGGGTTACGGTAGCAAGATCGACAACATGCAGGGTAGGATCAGATCGGTCCCTGGCTTGTGCATTCTACCTCTCTGATCGGTTGAGCGCACGCACGCTCGTTTCATGGGTTGGCTTAGGCATGCGGAGTTCATTCCATGTCTAAGCATATGGAGTTCAATCCCAATCTAAGATCGGACTGGACTGAGGTTTACGACAGTAGGACCAGCAGTAGGATCGGTAGCACGTAGGGGGTACTGGGTCGATCCCCGACTTGAAATTCTGCCTCTCCGATCGGCTGAGCGCTTGTACGTTGGTTTCATGGGTTGACTTAGGCATACGGAGTTCATCCCCAGTCTAAGCATACGAAGTTCATTCTCAGTCTAAGATCGATTGGACCGGAGTTGCGGTAGCAGGATCGGCAGCACGCAAGGGAGACAGGGCCGATCCTCGGCTTACGCATTCTACCTCTCCGGTCGGTTGAGCACCCGTATGCCTATTTCATGGGTTGGCTTAGGCATAGGGAGTTCATTCCATGTCTAAGCCCCAGCCGGGCCGAGGGTTGTGGCAGCAGGACCGGTAGCGCACAGAGAAGGACTAGGTCGATCCCCGGCTTGCGCATTATGCCTCTTCGGCCAGCTCAATGCCCGTACACTCATTTCGTGGGTTGACTTAGGCATACGGAGCTTATTCCCAGTCTAAGATCAGATAGAACTGAGGGTTGCAGCAGCAGGATCGACAGCACGTAAGGGGGACCGGGTCGGTCCCCGGCTTGCGCATTCTGCCTCTCGGCAGGCTGAGCGCCCGCACGCTCGTTTCGTGGGTTGGCTTAGGCATACGGAGTTCATTCCATGTCTAAGCCCCAGCCGGACCGAGGGTTGTGGTAGCAGGACCGGCTGTGAGATCGGTAGCACGTAGAGGGGGATCGGGCTGATCCCTGGCTTCCACATTATGCCTTTCCGGCCGACCTGTCTAGCCGACTGAGCACCCGTACGCTCATTTTATGGGTTGACTTAGGCATATAGAGTTTAACCCTAGTCTAAGCATACAGAGTTCATTCCCAGTCTAAGATCAGACAGGATCGAGGGTTGCAGCTGTAGGATCGGTAGCATGCAGGGGGGACTGAACTGATCCTCAGCTTGCGCATTCTGCCTCTCCGATCGGTTGAGTGCCCGTACGCTCATTTCGTGGGTTGGCTTAGGCATACGGAGTTCATTCCATGTCGAAGCCCCAGTCGGACCAAGGGTTGTGGTAGGAAGATCTGCAGCGGGATCGGGCTGATCCCCGACTTGCACATTATGCCTCTCCGACCGGCCTCTTCGGTCGTCTGAGCACCCGCACACTCGTTTTGTGGGATGACTTAGGCATACGGAGTTCATCCCCAGTCTAGGCATACGGAGTTCATTCCCAATCTAAGATCAGATCGGACTGAAGGTTATGGTAGCAAGATCGACGGCACGAAGGAGGGACTGAGTCGATCCCCGGCTTGTGCATTCTGCCTCTCCGGTCGGCTGAGTGCCCGCACCCCCGTTTCATGGGTTGGCTTAATCATAGGGAGTTCATTCCATGTCTAACCCCCAACCAGACCGAGGGTTGTGGCAGCGACACTGGCAGCACGAAGAGGGGGATCAGGCCGATCCCTGACTTGCGTATTATGCCTCTTCGGTCGGCTCAGCCCCCGAACGCTCGTTTCATGGGTTTACTTAGGCTTACAGAGCTCATTCCCAGTCTAAGATCAGACCGGACCGAGGGTTGCGATAGCAGGGTTGACAGCACACAGTGGGGGATCGGGTCGATCCCTGGCTTGCGCATTCTACCTTTCCGACCGGCTGAGCGCCCGTATGCTCGTTTCGACGGTTGGCTTAGGCATACAGAGTTCATTCCATGTCTAAGCATACGGAGTTCATTCCCAGTCTAAGATCGGACCAAACCGAGGGTTGCGGCAACACGACCAGTAGGAAGATCGACAGCACACAGGGGGGACCGGGCCGATCCCTGGCTTGCGTATTCTACCTCTCCGGTCGACTGAGTGCCCGCACGCTCATTTCATGGGTTGGCTTAGGCATACGAAGTTCATTCCATGTCTAAGCCCCAGCCGGACGAAGGGTTGTCGCAACAGGATCACCAGCGGGATCGATAGCACGGAGAGGCGGACTGAGCTGATCCTCGGCTTACGCATTATACCTCTCCGGCCGGCTGAGCACCCGCACGCTCGTTTCATGGGTTGACTTAGGCATACGAAGTTCATCTCTAGTCTAAGCATACGGAGTTCATTCCCAGTCTAAGATCGAACCAGACTGAGGGTTACAGTAGCAGAATCGACAGCATGTAGGGGGGATCGGGTCGATCCCCGGCTTGCGCTTTCTGCCCCTCCGGCCGGCTGAGCGCCCGCACACCCATTTTGTGGGTTGGCTTAGGCATAGGGAGTTCATTCCACGTCTAAGTGCCAGCCAGACCGAGTGTTGTGGTAGCGAGACTGGTAGCGTGCAGAGAGGGACTACCTCTCTGATCGGCTCAGCACCCGAACGCTCGTTTCGTGTGTTGACTTAGGCATACGGAGTTCTTTCCTAGTCTAAGATTGAAACAGACCGAAGGTTGCGGCAGTAGGATCGACAGCACGTAGGGGGGATCAAGATGATCCCTAGCTTGCACGTTCTGCCTCTCCAGCTGGCTGAGTGCTCGCACGCTTGTTTCGTGTGTTGGCTTAGGCATACGGAGTTCATTCCATGTCTTAGCATACGGAGTTCATTCCCAGTCTAAGATCAGACCGGATCGAGGGTTGCGACAGCAGGACCAGCGGCAGGATCGACAGCATACAGGGGGGACCGGGCCGATCCCTGGCTTGCGCATTTACCTCTCCGACCAACTGAGCACCCGCACGCTCGTTTGGTGGGTTGACTTAGGCATACGGAGTTCATCCCTAGTCTAAGCATATGGAGTTCATTCATAGTCTAATATCAGACCGGATCGAGGGTTGTGACAGTAGGATCGACAGCACGTAGGGGGGACCGAGCCGATCCCCAGCTTGCGCATTCCATATCTACGCATACAAAGTTCATTCCCAGTCTAAGAGTTTGAGCCACGGTGCACATACTGGGCTTGCGCATGTGCTAGTGCCACATTTTTTTCACCCGGGGCACCATCGTCGGAGCATCGTCGGAGAGCCTAACCAGCGGCATTGGGGGTTCTGACGATTGGGGGCCGGGGGGGTGTGCGCACATGATGTGCGATGGCTGCTAGCACTTGGCCCTTATATTGGCCCCCTATCCCTCATCAAACCTAGAGAACTCACACCCCCTTAAAAAGCATTTGAGATTTTATAGGTTTGCTGCCAGTAGCCATTAAAGTGTCTGAAATGGGGACACTTTTTTCAAACGGTCACAAAATCTTCTCCACTTCAAGTTTTTAGCTGAATTTTTTTGTGCATGCCAATAAAAATGAAAGGATCGCCTCTACCAAATTTGGGGGCAAAAATCTTTCTAAAAAAGTTTTTAAAAAATCTCGAACCGCAAAAAGTTTTGAAAATCATGAAAAATAGAAAATGGGTCGTCTTGCCATGAAACTTCACATGAAGGCTTAGGGGACCATTGTTATGAATTTACAAGCCATAAAATGGCATTGGAATGGCAGAAATATTGAAGATGTGCTTGAACCACTACCACCCGTTTGATCCCCGGCTTGCGCAACCTACTCTCTAGTCGGGCTGAGCGCTCGCATGCTCATTTCGTGGGTTAACTTAGGCATTACGGAGTTCATCCCCAGTTCTAAGCTACGGAGTTCATCCCCAGTCTAAGCATACGGAGTTCATTCCCAGTCTAGATCGGACCGGATC
>NW_019167949.1:15958962-15983793 GCF_002303985.1 Durio zibethinus | reverse complement strand
GTGCTGTCGATCCTACTACCGTAACCTTCAGTCCAGTCCGATCTTAGACTGGGAATGAACTCTGTGTGCCTAAGTCAACCCATGAAATGAGCGTGCAGGCGCTGAGCTGGCTGGAGAGGCATAATGTGTAAGCTAGGGATCAGCCCGATCCCCCTCTGCATGCTGCCAGTCCCACTGCCACAACCCTCGATCCGGTTGGGGCTTAGACATGGAATGAACTCCCTATTCCTAAACCAACCCACGAAACGAGCGTGTGGGCGCTCAGTCGGTCGGAGAGGCTGGCGGAGAGGTAGAATGCGCAAGCCGGGGATCGGCCTAGTCTCCCCTACGTCCTGCTGATCCTGCTGCCGCAACCCTTGATCTGATCCGATCTTACTTTAGGAATGAACTCTGTATGCCTAATTCAACCCACAAAATGAGCGTTCAGCCCGGTCCCCCTCTCGTGCTATCGGTCTCGCTGCCACAATCCTCGGTCTGGCTAGGCTTAGACATGGAATGAACTCCCTATGCCTAAGCCAACCCATGAAACGAGAGTGTGGGCGTTCAACCGGTCAGAGAGGCAGAATGTGCAAGTCGGGGATTAGCCCGATCCCCCCTGCGTGTTGATGATCCTGCTGCCGCAACCCTCAGTCCCGTCTGATCTTAGACTGGGAATGAACTCTATATGCTTAGACTGGGGATGAACTCTGTATGCCTAAGTCAACCCACGAAACGAGCGTACGGATGCTCAGCCGACTGGAGAGGCTGATCAGAGAGGCATAATACATAAGTCGGGGATTAACCCGGTCCCCCTCTATGTGCTATCGATCTCGCTGCCGGTCCTGCTGCCACCACCCTCAGTTCGGCTGGGGCTTAGTCATGGAATGAACTCCGTATGCCTAAGCCAACCGACAAAATGAACGTGCGGGTGCTCAGCCAGTCGGAGAGGCAGAATGTGCAAGCCGGGGATCGACCCGATCTCCCCCTACATGCTGTCGGTCCTACTGCTGGTCTTGTTGCCACAAACCTTGGTCCGATCCAATCTTAGACTGGAAATGAACTCCGTATGCTTAGACATGGAATCAACTCGATATGCCTAAGCCAACCCACGAAACAAGCGTGCGGGCGCTCAGCCGGCCGAAGAGGCAAAATTCACAAGTCAGGGATGGGCCAGGTCCACCCCTGCGTGCTGTCGATCCTGCTACTGTGACTCTCGGTCCGGTCTGATCCTAGACTGGGAATGAACTCTGCATGCTTAGACATGGAATGAACTCCGTATGCTTAAGCCAACCCACGAAACAAGCATGCGGGCGCTCAGCCGACCGGAGAGGTAGAATGCGTAAGTTAGGGATCAACCCGGTCCTCCCTGCATGTTGTCGATCTTACTACCGTAACCCTTGGTCCGATCCAATCTTAGACCGGGAATGAACTCCGTATGCCTAAGTCAAGCCATGAAACGAGCGTGCGGGTGTTGAGCCGATTGGAGAGGCATAATGCATAAGCCGAGGATCGGCCCGATCCCCCTTTGCATGCTGCCAGTCCCGCTTGCACAATGCTCGATCTGGCTAGGGCTTAGACATGTAATGAACACCCTATGCCTAAGCCAACCCACGAAACGGGCGTGCGGGGGCTCAACCGGCCGAAAAGGTAGAATGCGTAAGTTGGGGATCAGCCCGATCACCCCTGCATGCTGCTGATCCTACTACCATAACCCTCGGTTCTGTCTGATCTTAGACTGGGAATGAACTCCATATGCTTAGACTGGGGATGAACTTCGTATGCCTAAGTCAACCCATGAAACAAGCGTGCGGGCACTCAGTCGACCGGAGAGGCATAATGCGCAAGCCAAGGATTAGCCCAGTCCCCCTCTACATGCTGCCAATCCCGCTGTCAGTCCTGCTGCCACAACCCTCGATCCGACTAGGGCTTAGACATGGAATGAACTCCGTTTGCCTAAGCCAACCCATGAAACGAGCGTACGTGTGCTCAGCCGACCGGAGAGGCAGAATGCGTAAGTCGGGGATTGGATCGATCCCCCCCTGCGTGCTACCGATCCTGCTGCTGGTCCTGCTACCGTAACCCTCAGTCCGGTTCGATCTTAGATTGGGAATGAACTCCGTATCGTTAGACATGGAATGAACTCCCTATGCCTAAGCCAACCCACTAAACGAGCGTGCGGGTGCTCAACTGGCCAGAGAGGTAGAATGCGCAAGCTGGGGACCAACCCGATCCCCCTGTGTGTTGTCGATCCTACTGTTGCAACCCTCACTCCGTTCCAATCTTAGACTAGGAATGAACTCTGTTTGCCTAAGTCAACCAACGAAATGAGCGTACATGCGCTGAGCCGACTGAAGAGGCATAATGCGCAAGCCGGGGATTAGCCCGATCCCCCTCTGCATGTTGTCGGTCTTGCTACCACAACCCTCGGTCCGGGTGGGGCTTTGACATGGAATGAACTCCTTATGCCTAAGCCAACCCACAAAACAGACGTGTGGGCGCTCAACCGGTCGGAAAGGTAGAATGCGTAGGCCAGGGATCGACTCGATCCCTTCAGCGTGCTGTCGATCCTGCTGTCACCACCCTCGATCCGGTCCGATCTTAGACTGGGAATGAACTTCGTATGCCTAACTCAACCCATGAAATGAGCGTGCGGACGCTCAACCGACCACAGAGGTAGGATGTGCAAGCCGGGGATCGAATGGGTGGTTGGTGGGTTCAGGCACATCTTCATATTTTTGTCATGTCAATGCCATTTTTATGGCTTGTAAATTCATACAGAGGTCCCCTACGCCTTCATGTGAAGTACCAGCACCCATCGCACATCACGTGCGCACACCCCCAGCCCCCCCAATCGTCGGAGCCCCTAATGCCATCGGTTAGGCTCTCCAGTGATGCTCCGACGATGCTCCGGTGATGGTGCCCCAGGTGAAAAAATTACGGCACCAGCACATGTTCAAGCCCAGCATGTGCACTGTGGCTCAAACTCTTAAACTGGGAATGAACTCTGTATGCCTAGACATCGAATGAACTCCGTATGCCTATGCCAACCCACGAAACAAGCGCGCGGGCGCTCAGCCGACCAGAGAGGCAGAACCCTTAGTCTGGCTGGGGCTTAGACATGGAATGAACTCCCTATGCTGAAGCCAACCCACGAAACGGATGTGCGGGCACTCAGTCGATCGGAAAGGCAGAATGCGCAAGCCAGGGATCGGCCCAATCCCCCCTGCGTGCTACCAATCCTGCTGCCGTAACCCTCGGTCCGGTTCAATCTTAGACTAAGAATGAACTCCGTATGCTTAGACTGGGGATGAACTCAGTATGCCTAAGTCAACCCATGAAACGAGCGTACGGGCACTCAGCTAGCCGGAGAGGCTGACGAAGAGGTAGAATGCGCAAGTCGAGGATCGGCCTGGTCCTCTCTTGTGTCCTGTCGATCCTGCTGCTAGTCTTGCTGTCGTAACCCTCGGCTCGATCCGATCTTAGACTGGGAATGAACTCCGTATGCCTAATTCAACCCACGAAACAAGCGTTCAGGTGCTGAGCCTGCCGGAAAGGCAGAATGCGTAAGCCGAGGATCTGTTCGGTCCCCCCTACATGTTGCCAATCTTGCTATCGTAACCCTCGGTCCGGTCCAATGTTAGACTGGGAATGAACTCTGTATGCTTAGATTGGGGATGAACTCCGTATGCCTAAGTCAACCCACGAAACGAGCATACGGGCGATCAGTGAGCCGGAGAGGCCGGTCGAAGAGGTAGAATGCATAAGCCAGGGATTGACCCGATCCTCCTCTACGTGCTGTCAGTCCCGCAGCCACAACCCTCGATCCGACTGGGGCTTAGACGTGGAATGAACTCCCTATGCCTAAGCCAACCCACGAAACGGGCATGCGGGTGCTTAGCCGGCCAGAGAGACAGAATGGCAAGCTGGGGATCGACCCGGTCCCCCCTGCGTGCTATCGTAACCCTCGATCCAGTCCAATCTCATACTGAGAATGAACTCCGTATACTTAGACTGGGGATGAACTCTGTATGCCTAAGTCAACCCACGAAACGAGCGTGCGGGTGCTCCACCCGCCGAAGAGGCAGAATCCGTAAGCCGAGGATCAGCCCGATCCCTCTTACGTGCTATCGATCCTGTTGCTAGTCCTGCTGCAGCAACCCTCGGTCCGGTCCTGATCTGAGACTGGGAATGAACTCCGCATGCTTAGACATGGAATGAACTCTATATGCCTAAACCTACCCACAAAACAAACGAGCGGGTGCTCAGCCGATCGAAGAGGCAGAATGCGCAAGCCGAGATCGACCCGGTCCCTTTTTGCGTGCTGCCAATCCTGCTGCTACAACCCTCGATCCAGTCCAATCTTAGACTGGGAATGAACTCCCTATGCTTAGACATGGAATGGACTCCGTATGCCTAAGCCAACCTATGAAATGAGCGTGTGGGTGCTCAGCCAATCGGAGAGGCAGAATGCGCAAGTCGAGGATCGACCCGGTCCCCACCTACATGCTGTCGATCCTACTACCGCAACCCTCGATTCGATCTGATCATAGACTGGAATGAAATTTGTATGCCTAAGTCAACCCACATAACGAGCGTGCGGGCACTGAGCCGACCGGAGAGCATAATGCGCAAGCCGAGGATCGATCCGGTCCCCCTCTGAGTGCTGTCGGTCTCGCTACCACAACCCTTGATCCTACAGGGCCTTAGACATGGAATGAAATCCCTATGCCTAAGCCAACCCATGAAACGGGCGTGTAGGTACTCAGTCGGTCGGAGAGGTAGAATGCGTAAGCCGGGGATCGGCTCGGTCCCCCCTGCGTGCTGCTGATCTTACTGCCGCAACCCTCTGTCCGGTCTGATCTTAGACTGGGGATGAACTCTGTATGCCTATGTCAACCCACGAAACGAGCATGTGGATGCTCAGTCGACCAGAGAGGCAGGATGCGCAAGCCGGGGATCGAACGGGTGGTAGGTGGCTTCAAGCACATCTTCATATTTCTGCCATGCCAATGCCATTTTTATGGCTTTGTAAATTCATACAATGGTCCCCTAAGCCTTCATGTGAAGTTTCAGGGCAAGACGACCCGTTTTCTATTTTTTATGATTTTCAAACTTTTTACGGTTCGAGATTTTTTAAAATTTTTTTAGAAAGAGTTTGTCCCCAAATTTGGTAGAGGTGATCCTTGTATTTTTGTTGGCATGCACAAAAAAATCAGTTCAAAACTCCAAGTGGAGAAGATTTTGTGACCGTTTGAATAAAAATGTCCCCATTTCAGACAATTTAATGGCTACTGGCAGCAAACCTATAAAATCTCAAATGCTCTTTAAGGGGGTGTGAGTTCTCGAGGTTTGATGAGGGATAGGGGGCCAATATAAGGGCCAAGTACCAGCACCCATTGCACATATGTCCGCACACCCCCCGGCCACCCCAATCGTCGGAACCCCCAATGTCGTCGGTTAGGCTCTCCGGTGATGGTGCCCCAGGCGAAAAAAATGCGGCACCAACACATGCCCGAGCCCAGTATGTGAACCGTGGCTCAAGCTCTTACACTGGGAATGAACTCCGTATGCTTAGACATGGAATAAACTCCGGTATGCCTAAGCCAACCCACGAAACGAACGTCTGGGCACTCAACCAGCCGGAGAGGCAGAATGCGCAAGCCAAGGATCGGCTCGATCCCCCTCTGCGTGCTGTCGGTCCCACTGCCACAAACCTCGGTCCGGCTGGGGCTTAGACATCGAATGAACTCCCTATGCCTAAGCCAACCCACTAATCAGGCATGCAGGCACTCAACCGACCGGAGAAGCAGAATGCGGAAGTCATGGATTGGTTCGGTCCCCCCTGCGCGCTACCGATCCTGCTGCCACAACCTTCGGTCTGGTCCGATCTTAGACTGGGAATGAACTCCATATTCTTAGACTGGGGATGAACTCCGTATGCCTAAGTCAACCCACAAAACAAGCATGCGGGTGCTCAACCGACCAGAGAGGCCGATCGGAGAGGTAGAAAGCACAAGCTGGGGATCGACTCGGTCCGCCCCTATTTGCTGTCGGTCCTACTGTTAGTCCTACTATCGTAACCCTCGGTCCAGTCCGATCTTAGACTAGGAATGAACTCCGTATGCTTAGACATGGAATGAACTCCGTATGCTTAGACATGGAATGAACTCCGTATGCCTAAGCCAACCCAAGAAACGAGCGTGCGAGAGCCTAACCAACCAGAGAAGTAGAATGTGCAAGCCACAGATCGGCTCGGTCCCCCCTTACGTGCTGTCGATCCTGCTACCACAACCCTCGGTCCGGTCTGATCTTAGATTGAGAATGAACTCTGTATGCCTAAGTCAACCCATGAATCGAGTGTTCAGGCGTTGAGCCGACCGAAGAGGCATAATGCGCAAGCCAGGGTTCGGCCCGGTACCCCTCTGCGTGCTATCGATCTCACTGCCACAACCCTTGGTCCGGCTGGGGCTTAAACATGGAATGAACTCCCTATGCCTAAGCCAACCCATGAAACGGACGTGCGGGCACTCAGTCAGCCCGAGAGGCAGAATGGGCAAGCCGGGGATTGGCCCGGTCCCCTCTGCGTGCTATCGATCTTACTGTCGCAACCCTCGGTCCAGTTCGATCTTAGACTGGGAATGAACTCCGTATGCTTAGACTGGGGATGAACTCCGTATGCCTAAGTCAACCCAAGAAACGAGCGTGCGGACGCTCAGTCGACCGAAAAGGCCGATCGGAGAGGCATAATGCGCAAGCCGGGGATCAGCTCGATCCCCCTTTACGTGCTGTCGATCCCACTGTCGGTCCTGCTACCATAACCCTCGGTCCGACTGAGGCTTAGACATGGAATGAACTCGGCATGCCTAAGCCAACCCACGAAACGAGCATGCGAGGGCTCAATCGATCGGAGAGGTAGAATGAACTCTGGATGCTTAGACTGGGAAAGAACTCCGAATGCTTAGACATGGAATGAACTCCGTATGCCTAAGCCAACCCACGAAATGAGCATTCGAGCATTCAATCGGTCGGGGAGGCAGAATGCGTAAGTCAGGGACCGACCCGATCCCCCGTATGTACTGTCGATCCTACTATCACAACCCTCAGTCTGGTCTGATCTTAGACTGGGAATGAACTCTATATGCCTAAGTCAACCCACGAAACGAGCGTGCGGGTGCTGAGCCGACCGAAGAGGCATAATGCACAAGCCGGAGATCGACCCGATCCCTCTCTGCATGCTACCGATCCCGCTACCACAACCCTCGATCCGACTGTGGCTTAGACATGGAATGAACTCTCTATGCCTAAGCCAACCCATGACATGGGCGTGTGGGTGCTCAACCGGCCAGAAAGGCAGAATAAACAAGTTGGGGATCGACCCGGTCCCCCCTGTATGCTATCGATCCTGCTGTCGCAACCCTCGGTCTGGCCTGATCTTAGACTGGGAATGAACTCCATATGCTTAGACTGGGATGAACTCCGTATGCCTAAGTCAACCCACGAAATGAGCGTGCGACGCTCAATCCGACGGAGAGGCCGGCCGAAGAGGCATAATACGCAAGCCAGGGATCAGCTCGGTCCCCCACTGCGTGTTGTCGATCTCGTTGCCGGTCCTGCTGCCACAACCCTCGGTCCGACTGGGGCTTAGACATGGAATGAACTCCGTATGCCTAAGCCAACCCATGAAATGAGCGTACGAGCGCTCAACCGACCGGAGAGGTAGAATGCACAAGCCAAGGATCAGCCTGGTCCCTCCTGCGTGCTGCCGATCCTACTACTGGTCCTGCTACTACAACCCTCAGTCCAGTCTGATCTTAGACTGGGAATGAACTCCGTATGCTTAGACATGGAATGAACCCCGTATGCCTAAGCCAACCCATGAAACGAGCGTGCGGGCGCTCAGTCGATCGAAGAGGTAGAATACGCAAGCCGGGGACCGACCCGATGCCCCTTACGTGCTGTCGATCCTACTGTCGCAACCCTCGGTCTAGTCTGACCTTCGACTGGGAATGAACTCTGTATGCCTAAGTCAACCCATGAAATGAGCGTGCGGGCGTTGAGCCAGCCACAACCCTCGGTCCTGCTGGGGCTTAGACATGAAATGAACTTCCTATGCCTAATCCAACCCATGAAACGGGCGTACGGGCACTCAGCAGGCCGGAAAGGCAGAATGCGCAAGCCGGGGATTGACCCGGTCTGCCCTGCGTGCTACCGATCCTGCTGACGCAACCCTCAATCCGATTCGATCTTAGACTAGGAATGAACTCCGTATGCTTAGACTGGGGATGAACTCCGTATGCCTAAGTTAACCCATGAAACGAGCGTGCGGACGCTCAGCTGACTAGAGAGGCAGGATGTGCAAGTCGAAGATCGACCCGGTCCCCCCCCTGCATGCTGTCAATCTTGCTATCACAACCCTTGGTCTGATTCAATCTGAGACTACGAATAAACTCCATATGTATAAGTCAACCCATGAAAGGAGCGTGCAAGTGCTGAGCCAGCTAAAGAGGCATAATGCGTAAGCCAGGGATAAGCCCGGTCCCCCTCTGTGTGCTACCGGTCCCGCTGCCACAACTTTCATTTTGGCTGGGGCTTAGACATGGAATGAACTCCCTATGCTGAAGCCAACACATGAAATGGGCATGCGGGCGCTTAGCTTGCCAGAGAGGCAGAATGCTCAAGCCGAGGATCAGCTCGACACCCCTACGTGCTGTCGATCTTGCTATCGTAACCCTCGGTCTGGTCTGATCTTAGATTGGGAATGAACTCCGTATGCTTAGACTGGGGATGAACTCCGAATGCCTAAGTCAACACATGAAACGAGCGTACAGGCGTTCAACTGACCGGAGAGGCATAATGTGTAAACCGGGGATCAGCCCGATCCCCTTCTTCATGCTGTCGATCCTACTGCCACAACTCTCAGTCCCGCTGGGGCTTAGACATGGAATGAACTCTGTATGCCTAAGCCAACCCACGAAACGAGCGTGCGGGTGCTCAACTGGTCGGAGATGCAGAATGTGCAAGCCGGGGATCGGCCCAATCCCTTCCTATGTGCTACCGATCCTGTTGCTGGTCCTGCTGCTGCAACCCTTGGTCCGATCCAATCTTAGACTGGGAATGAACTCCGTATGCCTAAGCCAACCCATGAAATGAGCGTGCGTGCGGGCACTCAGCTGACCCGGAGAGGCAGAATGCCCAAGTCGGGGATTGGCTTGGTCCCCTTTACGTGCTGTCGATCCTGTTGCCGTAAACCTCCATCCGGTCTGATCTTAGACTGGGAATGAACTTCGTATACCTAGGTCAACCCATGAAACAAATGTACGGGCGTTGAGCAGACCGGAGAGGCATAATGTGCAAGTCAGGGATTGGCCTGGTCCCCCTCTGCGTGTTGTCGGTCCCACTGCCACAACCCTTGGTCTGGCTGGGGCTTAGACATGGAATGAACTTCGTATGCCTAAGCCAACCCATAAAATGGACATGCGGGGCCTCAGTCGGCCAAAGAGGCAGAATGTGCAAGCCGTGGATCGACTCGATCCCCCCTGCATGCTGTCGATCCTACTGTCGTAACCCTCGGTCCGGTCTGATCTTAGACTAAGAATGAACTCTATATGCTTAGACTGTGGATGAACTCCGTATGCCTAAGTCAACCCATGACACGAGCGTGCGGACGCTCAGCCGACCAAAGAGGCAGGATGCGAAAGTCGGGGATCGAATGAGTGGTAGGTGGGTTCAAGCACATCTTCATATTTCTGCCATGCCAATGCCATTTTTATGGCTTGTAAATTCATACAATGGTCCCCTAAGCCTTCATGTGAAGTTTCATGGCAAGACGACCCGTTTTCTATTTTCCACGATTTTCAAAACTTTTTGTAGTTCAAGATTTTTTAAAATTTTTTTAGAAAGAATTTTGTCCCCAAATTTGGTAGAGGTGATCCTCGTATTTTTGTTGCAATGCACAAAACAATTCAGCAAAAAACTCGAAGTGGAGAAGATTTTGTGACCGTTTGAAAAAAGTGTCCCCATATCAGACACTTTAATGGCTACTACCAGCAAACCTATAAAATCTCAAATGCTCTTCAAGGGGGTGTAAGTTTTCGAGCTTTGATGAATGATAGGGGGCCAATATAAGGGCCAAGTACCAGCACCCATTGCACATCATGTACGCACACCCCCCCGACCCCCCAATCGTCGAAACCCCAAATGCTGCCGGTTAGGCTCTCCGATGATGCTCCGACGATGCTCCGGCGATGCTCCGCGATGGTGCTCCGGGCAAAAAAAATGTGGCACCAGCACATGCCCGAGCTCAGCATGCGCACTGTGGCTCAAAATCTTAGACTGGGAATGAACTCCGTATGCTTAGACATGGAATGAACTCTGTATGCCTAAGCCAACCCACGAAATGAGCGTGCAGGCGCTCAGCCGACCAGAGAGGTAGAATGCGCAAGTCGGGGATCGACTTAGTCCCGCCCTACGTGCTGTCGATCCTACTACCGTAACCCTCGGTCCAGTCCGATCTTAGACTAGGAATGAACTCCGTATGCATGAGTCAACCCATGAAATGAGCGTGCGGGTGTCCAGTCCCGCTGCCACAACCCTTGGTCCGGCTGGGCCTTAGACATGGAATGAACTCCCTATGCCTAAGCCAACCCACGAAATGGGTGTGCGGGCGCTCAGTCGGTCGAAGAGGCAGAATGCACAAGTCGGGGATCGGCCCGATACCCCTGCGTGCTGCCGATCCTACTGCCACAACCCTCGGTCCGGTCCAATCTTAGCCTGGGAATGAACTCCGTATGTTTAAACTGGGGATGAACTCTGTATTCTTAGGTCAACCCATGAAACGAGCATGCGGGCACTCAGCCGACCAGAGAGGCCGATCGGAGAGACATAATGCGTAAGTCGAGGATCACCCCGGTCCCCCTCTGCGTGCTACCGATCCTGCTATCGGTCCTACTGCCACAACCCTCGGTCCGACTAGGGCTTAGACGTGGAATGAACTCCGTATGCCTACGCCAACCCACGAAACGAGCATACGGGTGCTCAGCTAGCCAGAGAGGTAGAATGCACAAGCTGGGGATCGACCCGATCCCCCTTACGTGCTGTCGATCCTGCTGTTGCAACCATCGGTCCGATCGGATCTAAGAGTGGGAATGAACTCCGTATGCCTCAGTCAACCCACTAAACAGGCGTACAGGCGCTGAGCCGGTCAGAGAGGCATAATGCACAAGCCAGGGATCGACCCGGTCCCCATTTGCATGCTGTCGGTCCCACAGCCACGACCCTCTGTCTCGCTGGGGCTTAGACATGGAATAAACTCCCTATGCCTAAGCCAACCCATGAAACGGGTGTGTGGGCGCCCAGCCGATCGAAGAGGCACAATGCCCAAGCCAGGGATCTGCCCGATCCCTCCTGCGTACTGTTGATCCTACTATCGCAACCCTCGGTCGAATCTGATCTTAGATTAGGAATGAACTCTATATGCTTAGACTAGGGATGAACTTCATATGCCTAAGTCAACCCACGAAACGAGTGTTCGGGCACTGAGCCGGTCGAAAGGCATAATGCGCAAGTCGGGGACCGGCCCAGTGCCCCTCTACGTGCTGTCAGTCCTGCTGCCACAATCCTCGGTCCGACTGGGGCTTAGACATGGAATGAACTCACTATGCCTAAGCCAACCCATGAAACGGGCGTGCGGGTGCTCAGTCGGTCGGATAGGTAGAATGCGCAAGCCAGGGATCGACCTGGTCCCCCTGCGTGCTATCGATCCTACTGTCGTAACCCTCAGTCTGGTCTGACCTTAGACCAAGAATGAACTTTGTATGCTTAGACTGGGGATGAACTCCGCATGCCTGAGTCAACCCACGAAACGAGCGTACGAACGCTTAGTCGACCAGAGAGGCAAGATGCATAAGTCAGAGATTGAACGAGTGGTAGGTGGGTTCATGCACATCTTCATATTTCTGTCATGCCAATGCCATTTTTATGGCTTGTAAATTCATACAATGGTCCCCTAAGCCTTCCTGTGAAGTTTCGTGGCAAGACGACCCGTTTTCTATTTTTCATGATTTTTGAAACTTTTTGCGGTTCGGGATTTTTTAAAATTTTTTTAGAAAGAGTTTTATCCCCAAATTTGTTAGAGGTGATCCTCGTATTTTTGTTGCCATGCACAAAACAATTCACCAAAAAACTCGAAGTGGAGAAGATTTTGTGACCATTTGAAAAAAGTGTCCCCATATCAGACACTTTAATGGCTACTGCCAGCAAACCTATAAAATCTCAAATGCTCTTCAAGGGGGTATAAGTTCTCGAGGTTTGATGAATGATAGGGGGCCAATATAAGGGCCAAGTACCAGCACCCATCGCACATCATGTGCGTACACCCCCCCAACCCCCCAATCGTCGGAACCCCAAATGCTACCGGTTAGGCTCTCCGATGATGCTACGACGATGGTGCCTCGAGCGAAAAAAGTGTAGCACCAGCACATGCCCGAGTCCAGCATGTGCACCATGGCTCAAACTCTTACACTGGGAATGAACTCCGTATGCTTAGACATGGAATGAACTCCGTATGCCTAAGCCAACCCACGAAACAAGCGTGCGGGCGCTCAACCGCCCAGAGAGGTAGAATACGCAAGTCAGGGATCAGCCTGGTCCCCCTCTACGTGCTGCCTGTCTGGCTGGGTCTTAGACATGGAATGAACTCCCTATGCCTAAGCCAACCCATGAAATGGGCGTGCGGGCGCTTAGTCGGTCGAAGAGGCAGAATGCGTAAGTCAGGAATCAGCCCGGTCCCCCTTGCACGCTGTCGATCCTGCTGTCGTAACCCTCGATCTGGTCTGATCTTAGACTAGGAATGAACTCCATATGCTTAGACTGGGGATGAACTCTGCATGCCTAAGTCAACCCATGAAACGAGCGTGCAGGCGCTCAACTGGTCAAAGAGGCCGATTGGAGAGACAGAATGCGCAAGCCAGGGATCGACCTGGTCCCCCCATGCGTGATGTCGATCTTGCTACTGGTCCTACTACCGTAACCCTCGGTCCGGTCTGATCTTAGACTGGGAATGAACTTCGTATCCTTGGACATGGAATGAACTCCGTATGCCTAAGCCAACCCATGAAATGAGCGTGCGGGCACTCACCCGATCTGCCCTGTGGGCTGTTGATCCTGCTGTCGTAACCCTTGGTCTGATCTGATCTTAGATTGGGAATGAACTTCGTATGCCTAAGTCAACCCACGAAATGAGCTTTTGGGTGTTAAGCCAGCCGGAGAGGCATAATACGCAAGTCGGGGATCAGCCTGGTCCCCTTTGCATGCTACCGATCTCGCTGCCACAACCCTTGGTCGGACTGGGGCTTAGAAATGGAATGAACTCCCTATGCCAAAGCCAACCCATGAAACGGGCATGCAGGCGCTCAGCCGACCGGAGAGGCAGAATGCGCAAGCTAGGGATCGACCCGATCCCTCTTACGTGTTGCCGATCTTACTGCTGCAACCCTCAGTCCGGTCTAATCTTAGACTGGGAATGAACTCCGTATGCTTAGAATGGGAATGAACTCTGTATGCCTAAGTCAACCCACGAAATGAGCTTGCGGGTGCTGAACCGACTGGAGAGGCATAATGCGCAAGTCGAGGATCAGCTCAATCCCCCGCCGCGTGCTGTTGATCCCATTACCGGTCCTGCTGCCACAACCCTCGATTCGACTGGGGCTTAGGCATGGAATGAACACTTAATGCCAAAGCCAACCTACAAAATGAGCGTGTGGACGCTCAGCCGATCGGAGAGGCGGAATGCGTAAGCTGGGGATCGACTCGATCCCCTTATATGCTGTCGATCCTACTACAGGTCCTATTGCCGTAACCCTCGTTTCGGTCCGATCTTAGACTGGGAATGAACTCCATATGCTTAGACATGGAATGAACTCCGTATGCCTAAGCCAACCCACAAAACGAGCGTGCGGGCGCTCAGCCAGTCGAAAAGGCAAAATGTGCAAGCTGGGGACCGGTCTGGTCCCCCCTGCGTGCTATCAATCCTGCTATCATAACCCTCAGTCCAATCCGATCTTAGACTGGGAATGAACTCCGTATGCCTAAGTCAACCCACAAAACGAGCGTGCGGGCACTGAGCAAGCCGGAGAGGCATAATGCACAAGTTGAGGATCAACCCGATCCCCCTCTGCATGCTATCGGTCCCGCTGCCAGAACCCTCGGTCCGACTGGCGCTAAGACATGGAATGAACTCCCTATGCCTAAGCTAACTCATGAAACGGGCGTGTGGGCGCTCAGCCAACCGGAGAGGCAGAATGCATAAGCCATGGATCAGCTCGATCCCCTCTGCATGCTGTCGATCCTGCTGCTGCAACCTTCAGTCCAGTCTGATCTTAGACTGGGAATGAACTCCGTATGCTTAGAATAGGGATGAACACCGTATGCCTAAGCCAACCCACGAAACGAGCGTACGGGCGCTCAGTCGATCGGAGAGGCAGAATGCATAAACTGAGGATCAGCCCGAGCCCTCTTGCGTGTTGCTGATCCTGCTATTGGTCCTGCTATCGTAACCCTCTGTCCGATCCGATCTTAGCCTAGGAATGAACTCCGTATGCTTAGACATGGAAAGAACTCTATATGCCTAAGCTAACCCATGAAACGAGCATGTGGGCGCTTAGTCGGCCGGAGAGGCAGAATCTGCAAGCCGGGGATCGACCAGGACCCCCCTGCGTGCTGTCGATCCTGCTATCGCAACCCTCAATCCGGTCTGATCTTAGGCTGGGAATGAACTCTGTATGTCAAAGTCAACCCACGAAACGAGCGTACGGGAGTTGAGCCAGCCGGAGAGGCATAATGCGCAAGCCGGGGATCGACCCGATCCCCCTCTATTTGTTGTCAGTCCTACTGCCACAATCATCGGTCTGGCTAGGGCTTAGACATGGAATGAACTCCCTATGCCTAACCCAACCCACGAAATGGGCGTATGGGCACTCAACCGGCCGGAGAGGCAGAATGCACCAGTCGGGGATCAGCTCGGTCCCTCCTACGCGTTGTCGATCCTGCTACGCAACCCTCGGTCTGGTCTGATCTTAGAATGAGAATGAACTCTATATACTTAGACTGGGGATGAACTTCGTATGCCTAAGTCAATAGACTAAACGAGCATGCGGATGCTCAGCTGGCCAGAGAGGCATAATGCACAAGCCAAGGATCAGCCCGGTCCCCCTCTGCGTGTTGTCAATCTCGATGTCGGTCCTACTGCCACAACCCTCAATCAGGTTGGGGCTTAGACATGGAATGAACTCTGTATGCCTAGGCCAACCCACGAAACGAGCATGCGAGCGCTTAGCCGGTCGAAGAGGTAGAATGCGCAAGCCACGGATCGGCCCGATCCCTCCCTGCGTGCTGTCAATCCTACTGCCATAACCCTCGGTCCGGTATGCCTAAGCCAACACATGGTCGAGCCCAGCATGTGCACCGTGGCTTAAAATCTTACATTGGGAATGAACTCCATATGCTTAGACACGAAATGAACTCCGTATGCTTAAGCCAACCCACGAAACAAGCGTGCGGGTGCTCAACCGGTCGAAGAGGCTTAATACGTAAGCCAGGGATCAGCTCGGTCCCCCTCTGCGTGCTACCGATCCTGCTGTCGTAACCCTTGGTCTAGTTTGATCTTAGACTGGGAATGGACTCCGTATGCTTAGACATGGAATGAATTCCGTATGCTTAAGCCAACCCATGAAACGAGCGTACGGGTGCTCAGCCGGTCAGAATGGTAGAATGCGCAAGCTAGGGACTGGCCTGATCCCCTCTGCGTGCTGTCGATCTTGCTGTCGTAGCCCTCGAATGTGGTCCGATCTTAGATTGGGAATGAACTCCGTATGCCTAAGTCAACCCACGAAACGAGCGTTCAGGCACTGAGCCGGCCAGAGAGGCATAATGCGCAAGCCCAGGATCTACCCGATCCCCCTCTGTGTGTTGCTAGTCCCACTGCCACAACCCTCAGTCCGGCTGGGGCTTAGACATGGAACGAACTCCCTATGCCTAAGCCAACCCACGAAACGGGCATGCGGGTGCTCAGCCGACCGGAGAGGCAGAATGGGCATGCCTGAGATTGGCTCGATCCCCTCTGCGTTTTGCCGATCCTGTTACCGCAACCCTCGGTCTGGTCCGATCTTAGATTGGGAATGAACTCTGTATGCTTAGATTAGGGATGAACTCCGTATGCCTAAGTCAACCCATGAAATGAGTGTGCAGGCGCTCAGTCGGCCGGAAAGGCCAGCCAGAAAGGCATAATGCGTAAGCCGGGGATCAGCCCAGTCCCCCTCTACGTGCTGTCGACCCTCGGTTCGACTGGGGCTTAGACATGGAATGAACTCCGTATGCCTAAGCCAACCCACAAAATGAGCGTGCGGGCACTCAACCGATGGAGAGGCAGAACATGCAAGTCAGGGATCGGCCCGGTCCCCCCTGCGTGCTACCGATCCTGCTACTGGTCCTGCTGCCGCAACCTTCGGTCCAGTCCGATCATAGATTGGGAAGGAACTCCGTATGCTTAGACATGGAATGAACTCCGTATGCCTAAACGAACCCATGAAATGATCGTGCGGGCGCTCAGTCGGCCAGAGAGGTAGAATGCACAAGCCGGGGACCAACCCGATCCCCCCTGCGTGCTGTCGATCTTGCTACTGGTCTTGCTACTGCAACCCTCGGTCCGGTCTGATCTTAGACTGGGAATGAACTTCGTATGCTTAGACATGGAATGAACTCTGTATGCCTAAGCCAACCCATGAAACGAGCGTACGGGCGCTTAGCCGACCAAAAAGGCAGAATGCGCAAGCCGAGGATTGACCCGATCCCTCCTACGGTCTATCGATCCTGCTGTAAAAACCCTTGGTCCGGTCTTATCTTAGACTGGGAATGGACCCTGTACACCTAAGTCAACCCACAAAATGAGTGTGTGGGCGTGGAGCTGGCCGGAGAGGCATAATACGCAAGCCGAGGATCGACCCGATCCCCCTCTACGTGCTACCGGTCCAGCTGCCACAACCCTCGGTCCGACTGGGGCTTAGACATGGAATGAACTCCCTATGCCTAAGCCAAACCATGAAACGGGCGTGCGGGCGCTCAGTCGGCCGGAGAGGTAGAATAGGCAAGCCGAGGATTGGCCCGATCCCTCCTGCGTTCTACCGATCCTGTTGCCACAACGTTCGGTCCGGTTTGATCTTAAACTGGGAATGAACTCTGTATGCTTAGACTGGGGATGAACTCCGTATGCCTAAGTCAACCCATGAAACGAGTGTGTGGGCATTCAGCCGGCCGTAGAGGCCGGCCAGAGAGGCATAATACGCAAGCTGAGGATCAGCCTAGTCCCCCTCCACGTGCTGTCGACCCTCGGTCCGACTGGGGCTTAGACATGGAATGAACTCTGTATGCCTA
Source organism: Durio zibethinus (assembly GCF_002303985.1). The sequence continues at coordinate 15,966,390 of NW_019167949.1, read as the reverse complement.
AGCCAACCCATGAAACGAGCGTGCGGGCGCTCAACCGGCGGAAAGGTAGAATGCGCAAGTCAGGGATCAGCCCGGTCCCCCTACGTGCTATCGATCCTGGAACTGGTCCTGCTGCCGCAACCCTCGATCCGATCGGATCTTAGACTGGGAATGAACTCCGTATGCTTAGACATGGAATGAACTCCGTATGCCTAAGCCAACCCACGAAACGAGTATACGAGCACTCAGTCAGCCAGAGAGGTAGAATGCGTAAGCCGAGGACAAGCCGGATCCCCCCTTGCATGCTGTCGATCTTGCTACTGGTCCTGCTACCGCAACCCTCAGTCTAGTACGATCTTAGACTGGGAATGAACTCTGTATGCTTAGACACGGAATGAACTCTGTATGCCTAAGCCAACTCATGAAATGAGCGTGCGGGCGCTTAGCCGGCCGCAAAGGTAGAATGTGTAAGCCGAGGATCGGCCCGGTCCCCCCTACGTGCTGTCGATCCTACTGCCAAAACCCTCGGTCCGATCTAATCTTAGACTGGGAATGAACTCTGTACACCTAAGTCAACCCACGAAACGAGCGTGCGGGCGGGCGCTGAGCAGGCCGGAGAGGCATAATACGTAAGCCGGGGATCGACCCGATCCCCCTCTACGTGCTGCCGGTCCCGCTGCCACAACCCTCGGTCTGACTGGGGCTTAGACATGGAATAAACTCCCTATGCCTAAGCTAACCCACGTAACGGGCGTGCGGGCGCTCAACCGGTCGGAGAGGCAGAATGTGCAAGCTGGGGATCAGCCCGATCCCCTTTATGTGCTACCGATCCTGCTGCCACAATCTTCAGTCTAGTCTGATCTTTGACTTGGAGTGAACTCCGTATGCCTAAGTCTACCCACGAAACGAGCATGCGGATGCTCAACTGACCAGAGAGGCAGGATGCGAAAGCCCGGGATCGAACGGGTGGTAGGTGGGTTCAAGCGCATCTTCATATTTCTGCCATGCCAATGCCATTTTTATGGCTTGTAAATTCATACAATGGTCCCCTAAGCCTTCATGTGAAGTTTCGTGACAAGACGACCCGTTTTCTATTTTTCACAATTTTTAAAACTTTTTACGGTTCAAGATTTTTTAAAATTTTTTTAGAAAGATTTTTGTCCCCAAATTTGGTAGAGGTGATCCTTGTATTTCTGTTGGCATGCAAAAAAACATTCAGCTAAAAACTCGAAGTGGAGAAGATTTTGTGACCGTTTGAGAAAAGTGTCCCCATTTTAGACACTTTAATGGCTACTCGCAGCAAACCTATAAAATCTCAAATGCTCTTTAAGCAAGGTGTGAGTTCTGGAGGTTTGATGAGGGATAAGGGGCCTATATAAGGGCCAAGTACCAGCACCCATCGCACATCACGTGCGCACACCCCCTAGCTTAGACTGGGAATAAACTTCGTATGCTTAGACTGGGGATTCAACCCACGAAACAAGCATGTGGGCGCTGGCCAGCCGGAGAGGCATAATGTGCAAGTCGGGGATCGTCCCGGTCCCCCTACATGCTCTCATTCTTGCTGCTACAACCCTCGGTCTGGTCCAATCTTAGACTGGGAATGAACTCCACATGCCTAAGTCAACCCATGAAATGAGCGTGCGGGCGTTGAGCCGGTCGGAGAGGCATAATGTGCAAGCCAGGGATCGACCCGGTCCCCGTCTGTGTGCTGCCAATCCCGCTACCACAACCCTCGATTCAACTGGGGCTTAGATGTGGAATGAACTCCCATGCCAAGCCAACCCATGAAACGGGCGTGAGGGCGCTCAGTCGGTCGGAGAGGCAGAATGCGCAAGCTGGGGATCGGCCCGATCCCCCCTGCGTGCTATCGATCCCGCTGCCACAACCTTTGGTCCGATTAGATCTTAGACTGGGAAGGAACTCCATATGCTTAGACTGGGGATGAACTCCGTATGCCTAAGTCAACCCATGAAACTAGCGTGCGGATGCTCAGTCGGTCGGAAAGGCCGATCGGAGAGGTAGAATGTCCAAGCCGGGGATCGACTTGGTCCCCTCCTGCGTGCTACCGATCCTGTTACAGGTCCTGCTACCACAACCCTCGGTCCGATCCGATCTTAGACGGGGAATGAACTCCATATGCTTAGACATGGAATGAACTCCATATACCTTAGCCAACCCACGAAACAAGCGTACGGGTGCTCAGTCGGTCGGAGAGACAGAGTGCGCAAGTCGAGGACCGGCCTGATCCCCTCTGTGTGCTGTCGATCCTGCTGCCACAACCCTCGGTCTGGTTCGATCTTAGATTGGGAATGAACCCATATGCCTAAGTCAACCCAAAAAATGAGCGTGCGGGCGCTGAGCCGGTCGGAGAGGCATAATGTGCAAGCCGGGGATGGGCCGGATCCCCCTCTGCGTGCTGTCGATCCCGCTACCACAACCCTCAGTCTGGCTGGGGCTTAGACATCGAATGAACTCCCTATGCCTAAGCCAACCCATGAAACGGGCGTGTGGGAGCTCAGCCGGCCGGAGAGGTAGAATGCGCAAGTCGGGGATCGACCTGGTCCCCCCTACGTACTGTCGATCATACTACCACAACCCTGGTCTGATCCAATCTTAGACTGGGAATGAACTCTGTATGCTTAGACTAGGGATGAACTCCGTATGCCTAAGTCAGCCCACGAAACTAGCATGCCGAGGCTCAACCGACCAGAGAGGCAGGATGCGCAAGCCGGGGATCGAACGGGTGGTAGGTGGGTTCAAGCACATCTTCTTATTTATACCATGCCAATGCCATTTTTATGGCTTGTAAATTCATACAATGGTCCCCTATGCCTTCATGTGAAGTTTCGTGGCAAGACGACCCGTTTTCTATTTTTCACGATTTTCAAAACCTTTTCGATTCAAGATTTTTTTAAAATTTTTTAGAAAGAGTTTTGTCCCCAAATTTAGTAGAGGTGATCCTTCTATTTTTTTTGGCATGCACAAAAAAATTTAGCCAAAAACTCGAAGTGGAGAAGATTTTGTGACCGTTTGAAAAAAGTGTCCCCATTTTAGACACTTTAATAGCTACTGGCAGCAAACCTATAAAATCTCAAATGCTCTTTAAGGGGGTGTGAGTTCTCAAGGTTTGATGAGGGATAGGGGCCAATATAAGGGCCAAGTACCAGCACCCATTGCACATCATGTGCGCACACCCCCGGCCCCCCCAATCATCAGAATCCCCAATGTCGCCAGTTAGGCTCTCCGGTGATGTTCAGATGATGGTGCCCCGAGCGAAAAAAATGAGGCAACAGTACATGCTCGAGCCCAGCTTGTGCACCGTGGCTCAAACTCTTAGACTGGGAATGAACTCTGTATGCTTAGACATGGAATGAACTCCGCATGCCTAAGCCAACCCAAGAAACGGGCACTCATCGACCGGAGAGGCAGAATGCGCAAGTAAGGGATCGACCCGGTCCCCCTCTGCATCCTATCGGTCCTGTTGCCACAACCCTCGGTCTGGCGGGGGCTTAGACATGGAATGAACTCCCTATGCCTAAGCCAACCCATGAAAAGGGCGTGCAGGGGCTCAGCCGGCCGGAGAGGCAGAGTGCGTAAGCCGGGGATCGGCCCAGTCCCCCCTGCGTGCTGTCGATCCTGCTACCGCAACCCTTGGTTTGGTTCAATCTTAGATTGGGAATGAACTCCATATGCTTAGACATGGAATGAACTCTGTATGCCTAAGCCAACCCATGAAATGAGCGTGCGGGCGCTTAGCCGACCAAAAAGGTAGAATGCGCAAGTCGAGGATCGGCCCGGTCCCCCCCTACGGTCTATCGATCCTGCTACCAAAACCCTTGGTCCGGTCTTATCTTAGATTGGGAATGGACTTTGTACACCTAAGTCAACCCATGAAACGAGTGTGTGGGCATGGAGCTGGCCGGAGAGGCATAATACGCAAGTCGGGGATCGACCCGATCCCCCTCTACGTGCTGCCGGTCCGGCTGCCACAACCCTCGGTCCGACTGGGGCTTAGACATGGAATGAACTCCCTATGCCTAAGCCAAACCACGAAATGGGCGTACGGGCGCTCAGTCGGTCGGAGAAGCAGAATGGGCAAGCCGAGGATTGGCCCGATCTCTCCTGCGTTCTATTGATCCTATTGCCGTAATGCTCGGTCTGGTTTGATCTTAAACTGGGAATGAACTCTGTATGCTTAGACTGGGGATGAACTCCGTATGCCTAAGTCAACCCATGAAACGAGTGTGCGGGCGTTCAGCTGACCGTAGAGGCCGGCCAGAGAGGCATAATACGCAAGCTGAAGATCAGCCTAGTCCCCCTTCACGTGCTGTTGACCCTCGGTTCGACTGGGGCTTAGACATGTAATGAACTCTGTATGCCTAAGCCAACCCATGAAACGAGCGTGCGGGTGCTCAACCGGTGGAGAGGCAGAATGCACAAGTCGGGGATCGACCCGATCCCCCCTACGTGCTGTCGATCCTGCTACTGGTCCTGCTGCCGCAACCCTCAGTCCGGTCCGATCTTAGACTGGGAATGAACTCCGTATGCTTAGACATGGAATGAACTCCGTATGCCTAAGCCAACCCACGAAACGAGCATGCGGGCACTCAGTCGACCAAAGAGGCAGAATGCGTAAGCTGAGGACAAGCCCGATCCCCCCTTACGTGTTGTCGATCTTGCTACTGGTCCTGCTGCCGCAACCCTTGGTCCAGTACGATCTTAGACTGGGAATGAACTTCGTATGCTTAGACACAGAATGAACTTTGTATGCTTAAGCCAACCCATGAAATGAGCGTGCAGGTGCTTAACCGGCCACAAAGGTAGAATGCGCAAGCCGAGGATCGGCCCGGTCCCCCCTACGTGCCGTCGATCCTACTGCCAAAACCCTTCAGTTCGATCTGATCTTAGACTGGGAATGAACTCTGTACACCTAAGTCAACCCATGAAACGAACGTACGGGCGGGCGCTGAGCTGGCCGGAGAGGCATAATACGTAAGCCGGGGATCGACCCGATCCCCCTCTACGTGCTGCCAGTCCCGCTGCCACAACCCTCGGTCCTAATGGGGCTTAGACATGGAATGAACTCCCTATGCCTAAGCCAACCCACATAACGGACGTGCGGGCGCTCAACCGGCCGGAGAGGCAGAATGTGCAAGCTGGGGATCAGCCCGATCTCCCTTATGTGCTACCGATCCTGCTGCCACAATCTTCAGTCTAGTCTGATCTTTGACTTGGAATGAACTCCGTATGCCCAAGTCAACCCACGAAACAAGCATGCGGATGCTCAGTCGACCAGAGAGGCAGGATGCGGAAGCCCGTGATCGAACGGGTGGTAGGTGGGTTCAAGCGCATCTTCATATTTCTGCCATGCCAATGCCATTTTTATGGCTTGTAAATTCATACAATGGTTCCCTAAGCCTTCATGTGAAGTTTCGTGGCAAGACGACCCGTTTTCTATTTTTCACGATTTTCAAAACTTTTTATGGTTCAGGATTTTTTAAAATTTTTTTAGAAAGATTTTTGTCCCCAAATTTGGTAGAGGTGATCCTTGTTTTTCTGTTGGCATGCACAAAAACATTCAGCTAAAAACTCGAAGTGGAGAAGATTTTGTGACCGTTTGAGAAAAGTGTCCCCATTTTAGACACTTTAATGGCTACTCGCAGCAAACCTATAAAATCTCAAATGCTCTTTAAGCAAGGTGTGAGTTCTGGAGGTTTGATGAGGGATAAAGGGCCTATATAAGGGCCAAGTACCAGCACCCATCGCACATCACGTGCGCACACCCCCTAGCTTAGACTGGGAATGAACTTCGTATGCTTAGACTGGGGATTCAACCCATAAAACAAGCGTGTGGGCGCTGGCCGGCCGGAGAGGCATAATGCGCAAGTTGGGGATTGACCCGATCCCCCCTACATGCTCTCAATCTTGCTGCCACAACCCTCGGTCTGGTCCAATCTTAGACTGGGAATGAACTCCACATGCCTAAGTCAACCCATGAAACGAGCGTACAGGCACTGAGCCGGTCAGAGAGGCATAATGTGCAAGCTAGGGATCGGTCCGGTCCCCCTCTGTGTGCTGCCAGTCCCGCTACCACAACCCTCGGTTCAACTGGGGCTTAGATGTGGAATGAACTCCCTATGCCAAGCCAACCCATGAAATGGGCGTGAGGGCGCTCAGTCGGTCGGAGAGGCAGAATGCGCAAGCCGAGGATCGGCTCGATCCCCCTTGCGTGCTATCGATCCTGCTGTCGCACCCTTGGTTCGATTAGATCTTAGACTGGGAATGAACTCCATATGCTTAGACTGGGGATGAACTCCGTATGCCTAAGTCAACCCACGAAACTAGCGTGCGGATGCTCAATCGGCCGAAAAGGCCGATCGGAGAGGCCGACCGGAGAGGTAGAATGTGCAAGCCAGGGATCGACTTGGTCCCCTCCTGCGTGCTACCGATCCTATTGCAGGTCCTGCTACCACAACCCTCGGTCTGATCTGATCTTAGACGGGGAATGAACTCCATATGCTTAGACATGGAATGAACCCCATATACCTTAGCCAACCCACGAAACAAGCGTACGGGTGCTCAGCCGGTCAGAGAGACAGAATGCGCAAGCTGAGGATCGGCTTGATCCCCTCTACGTGCTGTCGATCCTGGTGCCACAACCCTCGGTCTGGTTCGATCTTAGACTGGGAATGAACTCCATATGCCTAAGTCAACCCAAAAAATGAGCGTGCGGGCACTGAGCCGGTCGGAGAGGCATAATGTGCAAGCCGGGGATGGGCCAAATCCCTCTCTGCGTGCTGCCGATCCCGCTACCAAAACCCTCGGTCCGGCTGGGGCTTAGGCATCGAATGAACTCCCTATGCCTAAGCCAACCCATGAAACGAGCGTGTGGGTGTTCAGCCGGCCAGAGAGGTAGAATGCGCAAGCCGAGGATCGACCTGGTCCCCCCTGCGTACTGTCGATCGTACTGCCAGAACCCTCGGTCTGATCCAATCTTAGACTGGGAATGAACTCCATATGCTTAGTCTAGGGATGAACTCCGTATGCCTAAGTCAGCCCATAAAACTAGCATGCCGAGGCTCAACCGAGCAGAGAGCCAAGATGCGCAAGCCGGGGATCGAACGGATGGTAGGTGGGTTCAAGCATATCTTCATATTTATATCATGCCAATGCCATTTTTATGGCTTTTAGATTCATACAATGGTCCCCTATGCCTTCATGTGAAGTTTCGTGGCAAGATGACTCATTTTCTATTTTTCATGATTTTCAAAATCTTTTTCGGTTCAAGATTTTTTTAAAATTTTTTTAGAAAAAGTTTTGTCCCCAAATTAGTAGAGGTGATCCTTGCATTTTTTTTGGCATGCACAAAAAAATTCAGCCAAAAACTCAAAGTGGAGAAGATTTTGTGACCGTTTGAAAAAAGTGTCCCATTTCAGACACTTTAAT
>NW_019167949.1:15909001-15957962 GCF_002303985.1 Durio zibethinus | reverse complement strand
GCTGAGCCGGTCAGAGAGGCAAAATGCCGCAAGCCGTAGGATCGGCCCGATCCCCCTCTATGTGCTGTCGGTCTCGTACCACAACCCTCGGTCTGGCTGGGGCTTAGACATGGAATGAACTCCCTATGCCTAAGCCAACCCACAAAACGGGTGTACGGGTGCTCAACTGACTGGAGAGGCAGAATGTGCAAGCTGGGGATCGGTCCGGTCCCCCCTGCGTGCTACCGATCCTGCTACCGCAACCCTCAGTCCAGTTTGATCTTAGACTGGGAATGAACTCCATATGCTTAGACTGGGGATGAACACCGTATGCCTATCTCAACCCACAAAACGAGCATGTGGGCGCTCAGCCGACGAAAGAGGCAGGATGCGCAAACCGGGGATTGAACGGGTGGTAGGTGGGTTCAAGCACATCTTCATATTTCTGCCATGCCAATGCCATTTTTATGGCTTGTAAATTCATACAATAGTCCCCTAAGCCTTCATGTGAAGTTTCATGGCAAGACGACCTGTTTTCTATTTTTCACGATTTTTGAAACTTTTTACGATTTGAAACGAGCACTCAGTCGGCCAGAGAGGCTGACCAGAGAGGCATAATGTGCAAGCCATGGATTAGCCCAGTCCCCTACTACGTGCTGCCGATCTCGCTACCGGTCCTGCTGCCACAACCCTCAGTCTGGCTGGGGCTTAGACATGGAATGAACTTCATATGCCTAAGCCAACCCATGAAATGAGCGTGCGAGCGCTCAGTCGGTTGGAGAGGCAGAATGCGCAAGCCAGGGACCGACCTGGTCCCCCTTACGTGCTGTCGATCCTGCTGCCTCAACCCTCGATCCGATTCGATCTTAGACTGGGAATGAACTCCGTATGCCTAAGTCAACCCATGAAACGAGCGGGCGGGTGCTGAGCCGGTCGGAGAGGCATAATACGCAAGGCAGGGATCGACCCGATCCTCCTCTGCGTGCTGTCGGTCCCGCTGCCACAACCCTTGGTCCGACTGTGGCTTAGACATAGAATGAACTCCCTATGCCTAAGCCAACCCATGAAACGGGCTTACGGGTGCTCAGTCGATCAGAGAGGCAGAATGCGCAAGCTAGGGACCGGCCCGGTACCCCCTGCGTGCTACTGATCTTACTGCCGCAACCCTCCCTCCGATCTGATCTTAGATTGAGAATGAACTCCATATGCTTAGACTGGGGATGAACTCTGTATGCCTAATTCAACCCATAAAATGAGAGTGTGGGCACTTAGTCGACGGGAGAGGTCTGCTGGAGAGGCAGAATGCGTAAGCCAAGGATCGACCTAGTCCCCCCTGCGTTCTGTCAATCCTATTGCTGGTCCTGCTGTCGCAACCCTCGATCCAGTCTGATCTTAGATTGGGAATGATCTCCGTATGCTTAGTAATGGAATGAACTCCATATGCCTAAGCCAACCCATGAAACAAGCGTGCGGGTGCTCAGTCGGTCGGAGAGGTAGAATGCGCAGGCCGGGGATCGGCCCGGTCCCCCCTGCATGCTACCGATCTTGCTGCCATAACCCTCAATCCAGTCCGATCTTAGACTGGGAATGAACTCCGTATGCGTAGACTAGGGATGAACTATGTACGCCTAAGTCAACCCATGAAACAATCGCGCGGGCGCTCAGCCAGTCGGAGAGGCATAATGCGTAAGTCGAGGATCAGGCCGGTCCCCCTTTGCGTGGTGCCAGTCCCGCTGCCACAACCCTTGGTCCAGCTGGGGCTTAGACGTGGAATGAACTCTCTATGCCTAAGCCAACCCACGAAACGGGCATACGGGCCCTTAGTCGGCCGGAGAGGCAAAATGCACAAGCCGGGGATCTGCTCGGTCCCCCCTGCGTGCTGTCGATCCTGCTGTCACAACCCTCGGCCCAGTCCGATCTTAGATTGGGAATGAACTTTGTATACTTAGACTGGGGATGAACTCCGTATGCCTAAGTCAACCCATAAAACGAGCATGCGGATGCTCAACCGATCAGAGAGGCAGGATGCGCAAGCCGGGGATCGAACGGGTGGTAGGTGGGTTCAAGCACATCTTCATATTTCTGCCATGCCAATGCCATTTTTATGGCTTGTAAATTCATACAATGGTCCCCTAAGCCTTCATGTGAAGTTTCGTGGCAACACGACCCGTTTTCTATTTTTCATGATTTTTAAAACTTTTTACGGTTTTGGATTTTTTAAAATTTTTTTAGAAAGAGTTTTGTCCCCAAATTTGGTAGAGGTGATCCTTGTATTTTTTTTGGCATGCGTAAAAACATTCAGCTAAAAACCCGAAGTGGAGAGGATTTTGTGACCATTTGGAAAAAGTGTCCCCATTTTAGACACTTTAATGGCTACTGGCAGCAAACCTATAAAATCTCAAGTGCTCTTTAAAGGGGTGTGAGTTCTCGAGGTTTGATGAGGGATAGGGGGCAATATAAGGGCCAAGTACCAGCACCTATCACACATCATGCGCGCACACCCCCTGGCCCCCCAATCGCCAGAACCCCCAATGCCGCTGGTTAGGCTCTCCGGCGATGCTTCGACGATGGTGCCCTGGGCGAAAAAAATGCAGCACCAGCACATGCCCCAGCCCAGCATGTGCACCGTGGCTCAAACTCTTACATCAGGAATGAACTCCGTATGCTTAGACATGGAATGAACTCCGTATGCCTAAGCCAATCCAAGAAACGAACGAACGGGCGCCCAGCCGGTCGAAGAGGCAGAAGGAGCAATTCGAGGATCGACTCGGTCCCCTTCTGTTTGCTGCCATAATCTTTGGTCCGGTACGATCTTAGACTAGGAATGAACTCCATATGCTTAGACTAGGGATGAACTCCGTATGCCTAAGTCAACTCACAAAACGAGCGTGCGGGAGCTCAGCTGGCTGGAGAGGTCGGTCAGACAGGCATAATGCACAAGCCAAGGATCAGCCCGATCTCTCTTTGTGTGCTGTCGATCTCGCTGCCAGTCCTGCTACCACAACCCTCAGTTCGGCTGGGTTTAGACATGGAATGAACTTCGTACGCCTAAGCCAACCCACGAAACGAGCATGCAGGCGCTCAACCGACTGGAGAGGCAGAATGCGCAAGTCAGAGACCGACCCGCTCCCCTCCTGTGTACTTTCAATATGACTGCCACAACACTCGGTCCAGTCTGATCTTAGACTGGGAATGAACTCCGTATGTCTAAGTCAACCCATGAAACGAGCATTCGGGCACTGAGCCAACCGGAGAGGCATAATGCAAAAGTCGGGGATCGGCTTGATCCCCCTCTACGTAACGTCAATCCCGCTACCATAACCCTCGGTCCGACTGGGGCTTAGACATGGAATGAACTCCCTATGCCTAAGCCAACCCACAAAATAGGCGTGTGGGCCCGCAGTCGACCGGAGAGGCAGAATGCGTAAGTCGGGGATCGACCTGGTCCCCCCCTGCGTGCTGTCGATCATGCTGTCGTAACCCTCGATCCGGTCCAATCTTAGACTGGGGATGAACTCCGTATGCCTAAGTCAATCCACAAAATGAGCGTGCGGGCACTCAGTCGATCGGAGAGGCATAATACGTAAGCCGAGGATCAGCCTGATCCCTCTCTACGTGCTGTCGATCCCGCTGTCGGTCCTGCTACCATAACCCTCGGTCCCGCTAGGGCTTAGACATGGAATGAACTCCATATGCCCAAGCCAACCCACGAAACGAGCGTGCGGGTGCTCAGCCGGTCGGAGAGGCAGAATGCACAAGCCGGGGACCGACCCGATCCCCCCTGCGTGCTGTCAATCCTGCTACCGCAACACTCGATCTGGTTCGATCTTAGACTAGGAATGAACTTCGTATGCTTAGACTGGGGATGAACTCCGTATGCCTAAGTCAACCCATGAAACGAGCATGCGGATGCTCAGCCGACTAGAGAGGCAGGATGCGCAAGCCGGGGATCGAACGGGTGGTAGGTGGGTACAAGCACATCTTCATATTTCTACCATGCCAATGCCATTTTTATGGCTTGTAACTTCATGCAATGGTCCCCTAAGCCTTCATGTGAAGTTTTGCGGCAAGACGACTCGTTTTCTATTTTTCATAATTTTTGAAACTTTTTACAGTTCGGGATTTTTTGAAAACTTTTTTAGAAAGAATTTTGTCCCCAAATTTGGTAGAGGTGATCCTTGTATTTTTGTTGGCAACCATAAAAAAAATTCAGCTAAAAACTCGAAGTGGAGAAGATTTTGTGACCGTTTGAAAAAAGTGTCCCCATTTCAGACACATTAATGGCTATTCGCAGCAAACCTATAAAATCTCAAATGCTCTTTAAGGGGGTGTGCGTTCTCAAGGTTTGATGAGGGATAGGGGGCTAATATAAAGGCCAAGTACCAGCACCCATCACACATCATGTGCGCACACCCCCCGGCCCCCCCAATGCCACCGGTTAGGCTCTCCGGTGATGCTCTGATGATGCTCCAACGATGGTGTCCTGGGCAAAAAAAATGCGGCACCAACACATGCCCGAGCCCAGTATGTGCACTGTGGCTCAAAATCTTAGACTGGGAATGAACGCCGTATGCTTAGACATGGAATGAACTTCGGATGCCTAAGCCAACCCACGAAACGAGCGTGCGGGCGCTCAGCCGATTGAAAAGGCAGAATGCGCAAGCTGGGGATCGGCCCGGTCCCCCCCTGTGTGCTGTTGATCCTGCTACCGCAATGCATAGTCCGGTCTGATCTTAGACTGGGAATGAACTCCGTATGCTTAGACTGGGGATGAACTCCGTATGCCTAAGTCAACCCATGAAATGAGCGTGCGGCTGCTCAGCCGGCCAAAGAGGCCGGCCAGAGAGGCATAATGCGCAAGCCGGGGATCAGCTCGATCCCTTCCTACGTGCTGCCGATCCCACTGCCGGTCCTACTGCCACAACCCTCGGTTCGACTGGGGCTTAGACATGGAATGAACTCCGTATGCCTAAGCCAACCCATGAAACGAGAGTGCGGGTGCTCAGTCGACCGGAGAGGCAGAATGCGCAAGCCGAGGATCGACTTGGTCCCCTCCTGCGTGCTATCGATCCTGCTGCCATAACCCTCGATTCGGTCTGATCTTAGACTGGGAATGAACTCCGTATGCATAAGTCAACCCATGAAATGAACGTACGGGTGCTGAGTCGATCGAGGAGGCATAATGTGCAAGTCGAGGATCGGCTCGATCCCTCTCTACGTGCTGTCGGTCCCGCTGTAACAACCCTCGATCCGACTGGGGCTTAGACATGGAATGAACTCCCTATGCCTAAGCCAACCCACGAAATGGACGTGCGGGTGCTCAGCCGACCGAAAAGGTAGAATGCGTAAGCTGGGGATCGGCCCGGTCCCTCTTGCGTGCTGCTGATCCTGCTACCATAACCCTCGGTCTGGTTTGATCTTAGACTGGGAATGAACTCCGTATGCTTAGACTGGGGATGAACTCCGTATGGCTAAGTCAACCCATGAAACGAGCGTACGGGCACTCAGTCGGTAGGAGAGGCATAATGCCTAAGCTGGGGATCAGCCTGATCCCCCTCTACGTGCTGTCGATCCCACTGCCGGTCCTGTTGCCACAACCCTCGATCCGATTGGGACTTAGACATGGAATGAACTCCGTATGCCTAAGCCAACCCACAAAACGAGCGTGCGGGTGTCATGGGCTCCGACCTTAGACTCAGAAACTGTGCGGCCTTAGGCTTGGAATCTCCTCCTTTATGCCTAAGTCAGCCTAAAACACAAGCGTGCGGGCACTAGAACAATGGGAAGGGCTGATTACTCAAGTTAAAGAGAAACAGGATAAGAAGACAGAATTATGGAAATGCTCTTGTATTCACTAAAACATAAATGTTTGATGGTGCACAAATGAGGGTGGAGTAGCCCTCTATTTATAATTGAGGTTCCAGCCACAACTTAATGGCATATCCCTAGAATAAAGGCTAAAATCATGGGATTATACAGATTACAATCAATTAGGATGCTAACTCTTGATTTTTAGGGTCAACCAAATCTGCCAGGATGCTCTAGCTGATCTTGCCTGCTTCCAGAAGCTTCCCTTGCGTGTCCAGCACCTTGGGCCCTTCTGGATGTGGTGCGGGCATCTTGTATGCTAGGCCTTGGTCTCACGGGCTGGCCTGTAAGTTGGGCGGGCATTCTGAACTCGTTTGCTAGGCTTTGCGCATAGATACCCGACAACACGCCTGGTTTGCGGGCCTTAACCTCTGGCTCGCCTGCTGGTGCACCTAATGTGCCTGGCGTGCCCGCCCAGGGTGTGACATTCTCCCCCACCTGATTCTGCAATGCCCTTGTTGGATCTTCTGCATGGTACTGCCTGATCTGGTCCCCGAACTGCCATAACTCATCTGCTAGTTCCCAGCTCACCTCACTGTCTAAAAGTCCCTTCCAGCACACTAAGTACTCTTGTCTTGGCTGATAATTCTTTCATCTCACCTCTCGGTCAGCTATGATGCTATGGACCTTCTTCTCATATGAGGCCTTTGCTCCCAATGAACGCTTTCACTCTACCCATCTGGAAACTCCCTCATCTCAGCTTGAGCATGGCTCACATGACATCGAGTGACCCTCAGCTTGGGTGGGCATATCCAGCTTGTAGGCAAAAACCTTGCCTACCTTCTTGACTACTCAGAAAGGTCCCTATACCTCCAAGACTCAGTCCTTTGTGCAGCCCCTATGGTGCACAAGGGATGCAGCTTCACCAACACCAAGTCTCAAACCTGGAAACTACACGTCCCACCTATTCTGGTCTGCCACACTTCTTCGACCTCTTGGGCCGCCTTGTGAGATAAAACTCTGGCCAAGTTAGTTTGCTCCTGCCATGCCTTGGCAAACTTATATGCTGCTAGATTCAGCCCTGTATAACCTGCAGCAATCGAACCGGGTGTTAGTGGTTGTTGCCCTGTCACAACCTCAAATGGGCTCTGGTTCGTTACCTTGCTCCTTTGCAAGTTGTAGGAAAACTGTGCAATATCTAGCAGCTTTGGCCAGTCCCTTTGTGTGGCACTCACATAGTGCTTGAGGTAGATCTCCAATAGTCCATTCACTCACTCTGTCTGCCCATCGGTCTGTAGATGCATGCTGGTGGAAAAGTTCAAGTCTGACCCCAATAGTTTGAACAACTCAGTCCAGAACTTGTCGTGAAACGCCCATCTCGATCACTAACAATGGTCCTCGGCACTCCCCAGTACTTAACCATGTTCTTCAAGAAAAATCGAGCTGCCTCCTTGGCTGGGCACTCCTTGGTTGCTGGAATGAAGATTCCATACTTGGGAAACCTGTCCACCACTACCATGATGCTTCCAAACCCTTCTGCTTTGGGTAGACTGAATATAATGGCTAGAGAAACACTCTCCCATGGTCGCTCTGGCACTGGCAATGGCTCTAAGAGACCCCCTGGTTTCTTGAGCTCCACCTTGTCCTATTAGCACACAAGACAAGTCTTCACATAGGCCTCCACATCATCCCTCATGTGCAGCTAGTAGTACCGATCCTCGATCAGTGTCAGGGTGCAACTCACTCTGGGGTGTCCAGCCCACCTTGAATCATGGCATTCTTGCAAAACTTCCTTGTGGAGCTTCCCGTGTTGTCGCACAAATAGTCTACTACCCCTGGTGTATAGCAACCCATCCTGCAACTAAAATCGCCTAGTCTTACCTTGTTGGGTGTACTCCACCAAAGCCTTGGCTGTAGGATCATGCGTAAGTCCCTCCTTGATGCACAGCACCAATGACCCCTCTGGTTGGCTAATGGCAGCAAGGTTAGCATTTTTGCTCAAGGTGTCTGCCACTAGGTTCGCCCGTCCTGGCTTGTAGTACATCTGAAAATCAAATTTTGCAAGAAAATCTTGCCATCTCGCTTGCTTGGGGGACAGCTTCTTCTGCGTCGGGAAGTAGCTGGTTGCCACATTGTCCATCCTCACCATGAACCTCGACCCTAACAGGTAATGGCACCAAGTGCACAAGCAGTGTACCACTACAATCATCTTCTTCTCTTGGACCGTGTACTTACGTTCAGTCTCGTTTAGCTTCATGCTCTCGAACGCGACTGGACGTCCCTCCTGCATCAACACGCCCCCTTTGGCAAAGTCTGATGCATCCGTATGTACCTCATACGGCTTGGCATGGTCTGGCAAGGCCAAGACTGGCTCCTTGGTCACAGCCCGCTTTAACCTATGAAAGGCTTCCTGGCACCCTGCGCTCCACTCCCATGCTCTCCCTTTCTTGAGCAAGTCAGTCAATGGTGTGGCTATTACTGAGTGACTTTTGATGAAGCACTTGTAGTACTCAGTGACCTTGGCTGGCGGCTGCCACTCCAGGGTGGCGTGTATCTTGCCTTCATCCATGCTTATCCTGCCACCTCCCACTATGTGGCCTAGGAACAAGATCTCCTACTGGGCAAATGAGCACTTCTCCCTCTTGACAAATAGCTTGTGCACCCGCAACACCTAGAACACCTGTCTCAAGTGGTCTACATGCTCTCCCAAAGTCTGGTTGTAGATCATAATGTCATCCAAATAAACCATAACAAACCGATCAAGGAACAACTGAAGTACCTTGTTCATAAGGGTGCAGAATGTTGCTGGAGCGTTCATGAGTCTAAAAGGCATCACCAAGAACTCATACGAGCCATACCAAGTGACACATGCTGTCTTTGGCTTATCTCCCTCCGTGATCCTGACTTGATAGTAGCCCGACCTCAAATCTAGCTTGGTGAACCACCTTGCACTCCCAAGTTGATCGAACAAGTCCGCAATGAGTGGGATGGGGTACTTGCTCTTGACAGTCAGCTTGTTCAAAGCCCGATAGTCTATGCACAGCCATAACAACCCATCATGCTTGTGCTGGAATAGAACTGGTGCACCATAGGGCACCTTCGATGGCCTGATGAAGCCAGCATCAACTAACTCTTTGAGCTATTTCCTTAACTCCTCCAACTCTGGTGGAGACATTCGGTAAGGGGCTCTAGCTGGTGGCTTGGCCTCGGACACCAGCTCGATCTTGTGGTCCACCTCCCTCTTAGGTGGTAGCTTGCTAGGCAGCTTTGTGGGCATCACATCACTAAAGGTCTTCAGCACCTTTAGCACCTTCAAGGGTGACTCGGTCTTCTTCTCCCTTGGCTCATCATATTTCAAGGCTACCAAGAAGGTGTCTTCTTATCTGTTTATCACCTTGGCAAATTGTATGGCTGACACCACCCGTGACCCAACTCCAGACCCTCTCCTCAATGGCACTAGGCATTGGCACCGTGCATCCAAGATGCAAACAAAATCGGTAAAAGGCACAAAGAGGGCATTAATCCGAACAAGGAAATCCAACCCAATAACAAACTCATAGTCATCAAGGGGTATTACCTCTATGGTCTCCTTGCCTTTCCAGTCTCCAAGCTGCAACTCCACTCCCCGTGCTACTCCAATGGCTGAAACCTCATTGGAGTTCACCATTTTGATGGTACTAGTCCCTTTCTGCACCTTTAGTCTGAGCTTCTGGGCTCCATCACCTGAAATAAAAAGATGTGAGGCACCTGTGTCCACCAGTGCGCTTACCTTCTGACCCACAACCATTAGATCCACAAACATCAAGCCCTTTGGCTTACGGCTCCCCTTACTCTGGATAGCATTGAGCACCAACGACCCAAGATTTGCTACCCCTGACTCTGGTTCCTTATCAAACTCCTTGTCTACAGGAGCCAGTTTACCTTTCTACGGGTAATTGGGTGCTATGGGTCCACATAGGTAGCATGCTAGTGGCTCTCGATCCCCTTTTGCTTTCCACTTACCTGCTGGTGGCT
The DNA here is from genome assembly GCF_002303985.1 of Durio zibethinus. The sequence goes on along the minus strand of NW_019167949.1, from coordinate 15,948,161 downwards.
TCCTCTCGCCATCCTTGGTTGAACGGTCTCGGTCTCCATCCTTAGACTCCCGATCACGGTCCTTCCCCTTGGATTGCTTCTTTCGGTCCCTATCATCCCTGCCTTTACCCTTGGGCTTGGTAGACTCGAACTTGTTCAGAGGGTTGAACTCTATCAAGGCCTCGACAGTAGTCATGGCTTTAGCCAAGTCATGAACTCCTCTCTTTTGTAGCTCATGCTTCACCCATGGCTTCAGCCCATCCATGAAAGCAAATAAGGCATCTTTCTCGCCTAGATCCGAGATCTGTAGCATCAGTTCAAAGAATTTCTGGACATATTCCCTTATGTCCCTTTGCTGGCTCAGCCTGCACAACTTTGCCTGCGCCTCATCATCGGCATACTCTGGGTAAAATTGTTCTCTAAACTCCTTTTGGAACTCTGCCCAGGTTCCAATCTTGGCACTCCCACGCCTGACACCATCACACCTGTGCCTCCACCACAATAAGGCTACATCAGTGAGATATATAGCAGCGGTGCTTACCTTTATCACCTCGTCTTGCATGCCCATGGCCTGGAAGTACTACTCCATACCCCATAGTTAGTTGTCTACTTCCTTGGCTACCCTAGACCCCTTAAACTCCTTAGGCTTGAGGACATCCAATCTGGACTTGGACACTCCAGCAAACATGCCATTCCCAATGGCAGTCTTGCAAGCAACGAGCTCACTGGCAAGCTCCTCCATTCGCTGGTGCATGGCCTCCATGCCATCGCGCAAGGTCAACACTTCAGCCTCTAAGGTCTGATTCTTTCAGGTGAACAAGTCCATGCCTTTGTTGAAAGCAGCTTCCAGTTCACTTTGGATCTCTTCCCCCATGGAGTCTAGCGATGCAATGTGAGTCTCTACCTCCTCAAGCTTCTCCCCCATGTTGCCTATGGTCACCTCCACCTTGGCTAGCCTACCGTCCATGGTAGACCAGATATCTCTAGAACTGGCTTTGTCGCCCCTTCCCCGCCCATGCTCCTGGGCCTCTGGTTGTTGGCTAGCAACGTCGTTTTGGGATGCCATCTCCTCAATCACAATCTAACCTGCACAACACAAACACGCAGAATCAAACTCGCTCTGATACCAACTGTCACGGGCTTTGACCTTAAACTCAAAAACTGTGCAGCCTTAGGCTTGGAATCTCCTCCTTTATGCCTAAGTCAGCCTAAAACACAAGCATGCGGGCACTAGAACAATGGGAAGGGCTGATTACGCAAGTTAAAGAGAAACAGGATAAGAAGACAGAATTCTAGAAATGCTCTTGTATTCACTGAAACAGAAGTGTTTGATGGTGTACAAATGAGGGTGGAGCAGCCCTCTATTTATAGTTGAGGCTCTAGCTACAACTTAATGGCATATCCCTAGAATAAAGGCTAAAATCATGGGATTATACAGATTACAATCAATCAGGATGCTAACTCCTGATTTTCAAGGTCAACCAAATCTGCTAGGATGCTCCAGCTGATCCTGCTTGCATCCAGAAGCTTCCCTTGCATGTCCAGCACCTTGGGCCCTTCTGGATGTGGTGCGGGCAGCTTGTATGCCAGGCCTTGGTCTCACGGGCTGGCCTACAACCCTTGGTCTGGCTGGGGATTGACATGGAATGAACTCCCTATGCCTAAGCCAACCCACAAAACAAGCGTGTAAGGCACTCAGTCAGTCGGAGAGGCAGAATACGCCAGTCGAGGATCGACCCGGTCCCCCCTGCATGCTGCCGATCCTACTGTCGCAACTCTCGGTCTGGTTCGATATTAGACTGGGAAGGAACTCCATATGCTTAGATTGGAGATGAACTTCGTATACCTAAGTCAACCCACGAAATGAGCGTGTGAGCGCTCAACCGGCCGGAATGGCCAGTCAGAGAGGCATAATGCACAAACGAGGATCAACCTGATCCCCCTCTGCATGCTGTCGATCCCGCTGCTGGTCCTGCTGCCACAACCCTCGGTCTGACTGGGGCTTAGACATGGAATGAACTTCATATACCTAAGCCAACCCACGAAACAAGCGTGCGGGCGCTCAGCCAATCGGAGAGGTAGAATACGTAAGCCAGGGATAGGCCCGATCCCCCCTGCGTGCTACCAATCATGCTGTCGCAACCCTCGGTCCGATCCGATCTTGAATTGGGAATGAACTCCGTATGCTTAGACATGGAATGAACTCCGTATGCCTAAGCCAACCCATGAAACGACCATGCAGGCGCTCAGTCGGCTGGAGAGGTAGAATGTGCAAGCCGGGGATTGTCCCGATCCCCCCTGCGTGCTATCGATCCAGCTGCCGCAACCCTCAGTCTGATCCGATCTTAGACTGGGAATGAACTCCGTATGCCTAAGTCAACCCATGAAACGAGCGTGCAGGTGCTGAGCTGGTCAGAGAGGCATAATGCGCAAGCTGGGGATCGGCTCGGTCCCCCTCAGCATGGTGCCGATCCCACTGCCATAACCCTTGATCCAGCTAGGGCTTAAACATGGAATGAACTCACTATGCCTAAGCGAATGCACAAAACGAGCGTGCGGGCGCTCGGCAGGTCGGAGAGGCAGAATGCGCAAGCCGAGGATTGGCCTTGTCCCCCCTGCGTGCTACCGATCCTGCTACCGCAACCCTCGGTCCGGTTTGATCTTAGACTGGGAATGAACTCCGTATGCTTAGACTGGGGATGAACTCGGTATGCCTAAGTCAACCCACGAAACGAGCGTGCGGGTGCTCAACCGACCAGAGAGACAGGATGCACAAGCTGGGGATCGAATGGGTGGTAGGTGGGTTCAAGCACATCTTCATATTTCTACCATGCCAATGCCATTTTTATGGCTTGTAAATTCATACAATGGTCCCCTAAGCCTTCATGTGAAGTTTCATGGCAAGACGACCCGTCTTCTATTTTTCACAATTTTTGAAACTTTTTGTGGTTCAGGATTTTTTGAAAAATTTTTTAGAAAGAGTTTTGTCCCCAAATTTGGTAGAGGTGATCCTTGTATTTTTTTTTGGCTAGTACAAAAAAATTCAGCTAAAAACTCAAAGTGGAGAAGATTTTGTGACCGTTTGAAAAAAGTGTCCCCATTTCAGACACTTTAATGGCTACTGGCAGCAAACCTATAAAATCTCAAATGCTCTTTAAGGGGGTGTGAGTTCTCGAGGTTTGATGAGGGATAGGGGGCCAATATAAGGGCCAAGTGTCACACCCTGGGCGGGCGTGCCAGGCACATCCGATGCACCAGCAGGCAAGCCAGAGGTTGAGGGCCGCAAACCAGGCGTGCTGGCGGGTATCTGCACGCAAAACGTAGCAAACGAGTTCAGAACACCCGCCCAACTTGCAGGCCAGCCTATGAGACTGAGGCCTGGCATACAAGCTGCTTCCACCACATCCAGAAGGGCCCAAGGTGCTGGACACGCAAGGGAAGCTTCTGGAAGCAGGCAGGATCAGCAGCAGCATCCTAGCAGATTTGGTTGACCCTGAAAATCAAGAGTTAGCATCCTGATTGATTGTAATCTGTATAATCCCATGATTTTAGCCTTTATTCTAGGGATATTGCCATTAAGTGTAAGCTGGAGCCTCAACTATAAATAAAGGGCTGCTCCTCCCTCATTTGTACACCATCAAACACTTCTGTTTCAGTGAATACAAGGGCATTTCTAGAATTTTGCCTTCTTATCTTGTTTCTCTTTAACTTGCATAATCAGCCCTTCCTGGTGTTCTAGTGCCTGTACGCTTGTATTTTATGCTGACTTAGGCATAAAGGAGGAGATTCCAAGCCTAAGGCCACACGATTTCTGAGTCTAAGGTTAGAGCCCGTGACAGTTGGTATCAGAGCAAGTTTAATTATGCGTGTTTGTGTTATGCAGGTTAGAGGAGATGGCATCCCAAAGTGATGCTGCTAACCAACAACTAGAGGCCCAGAAGCATGGGCGTGGAAGAGGGAGGAAAGCCAATTCTAGAGATATATGGTCTACCATGGACGGTAGGCTGGCCAAGGTGGAGGTGACCATGGGCGACATGGGGGAGAAGCTTGAGGGGGTAGAGACTCACATTGCATCGCTAGACTCCAGGAGAGAGGAGATCCAAAGTGAGCTGCAAGCTTCTCTCAACAAAGGCTTGGACGTGTTCACCCAAAAGAATCAGACATTGGAGGCTAAAGTGCTGACCTTGTACGATAGCATGGAGGCCATACACCAGCGGATGGAGGAGCTTACCAGTGAGCTCGTTGATTGCAAGACAACCATTGGGAATGGCATGTTTGCTGGAGTGTCCAAGTCCAGATTGGATGTCCCCAAGCCTAAGGAGTTCAAGGGGACTAGGGCAGCCAAGGAAGTAGATAACTACCTTTGGGGTATAGAGCAGTACTTCCAGGCCATGGGCATGCAAGACGAGGTAATAAAGGTAAGCACTACTGTTATGTATCTCACTGATGTAGCCTTATTGTGGTAGAGACGTAGGTATGATGATGTCAGGCATGGGAATGCCAAGATTGGAACCTTGGCAGAGTTCCAAAAGGAGTTCAGAGAACAATTTTACCTGAAGTATGCCGATGATGAGGCACGGGCAAAGTTACGCAGGCTGAGCCAGCAAGGGGACATAAGGGAGTATATCCAAAAATTCTCTGAACTGATGCTACAGATCTCAGATCTAGGTGAGAAGGATGCCTTGTTTGCTTTCATGGATGGGCTGAAGCCGTGGGTGAAGCATGAGCTACAAAGGAGAGGAGTTCATGACTTGGCTAAAGCCATGATTACTACCGAGGCCTTGATAGAGTTCAAGCCTCTGAACAAGTTTGAGTCTACCAAGCCCAAGGGTAAGGGCAGGGATGATAGGGATCGAAAGAAGCAATCCAAGGGGAAGGATTGTGATTGAGAGTCCAAGGATGGAGATTGAGACCATTCAACCAAGGATGGCAAAAGGAAGCCACCAGCATGCAAGTGAAAAGCAAAGGGGGACCGAGAGCCACTAGCATGCTTCCTATATGGAGGGAGCCACATAGTGCGCAATTACCCATAGAAGGGCAAGCTGGCTGCTGTAGACAAGGAGTCTGACGAGGAGCCAGAGTCAGGGGCAGCAAAGCTTGGGTTGTTGGTGCTCAATGCTATCCAGAGTAAGGGGAGCCGTAACCCAAAGGGCTTGATGTTTATGGATCTGATGGTTACGGGTCAGAAGGTAAGCGCACTGGTGGACACATATGCCTCACATCTTTTTATTTCAGGTGATAGAGCCTGAAAGCTCAGACGAAAAGTGCAGAAAGGGAATGGTACCATCAAAACGGTGAACTCCAAGGAAGTTCCAGCCATTGGAGTAGTGCGAGGAGTGGAGTTGTAGCTTGGAGACTGGAAAGGCAAGGAGACCATTGAGGTAATACCCCTTGACGACTATGAGTTTGTGATTGGGTTGGATTTCCTTGTTCGGATTAACATCCTCTTTATGCCTTTTACCGATTGTGTTTGCATCTTGGATGCACGGTGCCAATGTCTAGTGCCATTGAGGAGAGGGTCTGGAGTTGGGTCGCGGGTGGTGTCAACCATCCAATTTGCCAAGGTGGTAAGCAGACAAGAAGACACCTTCTTGGCAGCCCTGAAATATGATAAGCCAAGGGAGAAGGAGACTGAGTCACCCTTGGAGGTGCTAAAGGTGCTGAAGACCTTTAGTGATATGATGCCCATAAAGCTACCTAGCAAGCTACCACCTAAGAGGGAGGTGGACCAGAAGATCGAGCTGGTGTTCGAGGCCAAGCCATCAGTTAGAGCCCCTTACCGAATGTCTCCACCAGAATTGAAAGAGTTGAGGAAGCAGCTCAAAGAGTTAGTTGATGCTAGCTTCATCAAGCCATCGAAGGCACCCTATGGTGCACCGGTTCTATTTCAACGCAAGCATGATGGGTTGTTGCGGCTGTGCATAGACTATCAAGCTTTGAACAAGTTAACCATCAAGAACAAGTACCCTATCCCACTCATTGCGAACTTGTTCGATCAACTTGGGAGCGCAAGGTGGTTCACCAAGCTGGATTTGAGGTCAGTCTACTATCAAGTCAGGATCGCGGAGGGAGATGAGCCAAAGATAGCATGTGTCACTCGGTATGGTTCGTATGAGTTCTTGGTGATGCCTTTCAGACTCTCGAATGCCCCAGTAACATTCTGCACCCTTATGAACAAGGTACTTCAGTCATTCCTTGATCGATTTGTTCTGGTTTATTTGGATGATTGTAATTTGTATAATCCCATGATTTGTATAATCCCATGTTAGCATCCTGATTGATTGTAATTTGTATAATCCCATGATTTTAGCCTTTACTCTAGGGATATTGCCATTAAGTGTAAGCTGGAGCCTCAACTATAAATAAAGGGCTGCTTCTCCTTCAATTGTACACCATCAAACACTTCTGTTTCAGTGAATACAAGAGCATTTATAGAATTCTACCTTCTTATCTGTTTCTCTTTAACTTGCGTAATCGGCCCTTCCAGTTGTTCTAGTGCACGTACGCTTGTGTTTTAGGCTGACTTAGGCATAAAGGAGGAGATTCCAAGCCTAAGGCGGCCTGGTTTTTGAGTCTAAGGTCAAAGCCCATGACACAAGGACCAGCACCCATCGCACATCATGTGCGCACATCCCCCGACCCCCCAATCGTCAGAACCCCTAATGCCGTCGATTAGGCTCTCCGACGATGCTCTGACGATGCTCTAGCGATGGTGCCCCAGGAGAAAAAAAAGGCGGCACCAGCACATGCCCTAGCCTAGCATGTGCACCGTGGCTCAAAATCTTAGGCTGGGAATGAACTCCATTTGCTTAGACATGGAATGAACTCCGTATGCCTAAGTCAACCCACGAAACGAGTGTGCAGGTGCCCAGCCGACCGAAGAGGCATAATGTGTAAGTCGAGGATCAGCCAGGTCCCCCTCTACGCAGTCGATCCCGCTGTCGGTCCTACTGCCACAACCCTCGGTCCGACTGGGGCTTAGACATGGAATGAACTCCGTATGCCTAAGCCAACCCATGAAACAAGTGTGCGGGCGGTCAGTCAGTCGAAGAGGCAAAATGCGCAAGCCGGGGATCAGCCCAGTCCCCCCTACGTGCTACCGATCCTGCTACGAGTCCTACTACCGCAATCCTTGGTCTGGTCCAATCTTAGACTGGGAATGAACTCCGTATGCTTAGACATGGAATGAACTTCGTATGCCTAGGCCAACCCACGAAACGAGCGTGCGGGTGCTCAGCCAGCCGAAGAGGTAGAATGCGCAAGTTGGGGATCAGCCTGATTCCCCCCTGCGTGCTATCGATCCTGCTGTCGCAACCCTCAGTCCAGTCGATCTTAGACTGGGAATGAACTCCGTACACCTCAGTCAACCCACAAAATAAGCGTGCGAGCGTTGAGCCGACTAGAAAGGCATAATGCGTAAGCCGAGGATCAGCTCGGTCCCCCCTGTGTACTATCGATCCTGCTACCACAACCCTCGGTTCGGTCTGATCTTAGACTAGGAATGAACTCTGTATGCTTAGAATGGGGATGAACTCCGTATGCCTAAGTCAACCCACGAAACGAGCGTGTGGGCGCTCAGCCGACTAGAGAGGCAGGATGCGCAAGCCGGAGATCAAACGGTTGGTTGGTGGGTTCAAGCATATCTTCATATTTTTTCCATGCCAATGGCATTTTTATGGCTTGTAAATTCATTTAATGGTCCCTTAAGCCTTCATGTGAAGTTTTGTGGCAAGACGACCTGCTTTCTATTTTTCACCATTTTTGAAACTTTTTATGGTTCCAGATTTTTTAAAATTTTTTTAGAATGAGTTTTGTCCCCAATTTTGGTAGAGGGGATCCTTGTATTTTTGTTAGCATGCACAAAAAAATTCAGCTAAAAACTCGAAGTGGAGAAGATTTTGTGATCGTTTGAAAAAAGTGTCCCCATTTCAGACACTTTAATGGCTACTGGCAGCAAACCTATAAAATCTCAAATGCTCTTTAAGGGGGTGTGAGTTCTTGAGGTTTGATGAGGGATAGGGGGCCAACATAAAGGCCAAGTACCAGCACCTATCGCACATCATGTGCGCACACCCCCCGGCCCCCCAATCGTCGGAACCCCCAATGCCACCGATTAGGCTCTCCGGCGATGCTTCGACGATGGTGCCCTGGGCAAAAAAAATGTGGCACCAGCACATCCCCAAGCCCAGCATGTGCATTGTGGCTCAAAATCTTAGATTGGGAATGAACTCTGTATGCGTAGACATGAAATGAACTCCGTATGCCTAAGCGAACCCACAAAATGAGGGTGCGGGTGCCCAGCCGACCGGAGAGGCAGAACGCGCAAGCCAGGGATTGACCTGGTCCCCCCTGTGTGTTGTTGATCCTACTGCCACAACCCTCAATCCGCTCTGATCTTAGACTGGGAATGAACTCCGTATGCCTAAGTTAACCCACAAAACGAGCGTGCGGGCGCTGAGCCGACCGGAGAGGCATAATGCACAAGTCGGGGATCGGCCTGGTCCCCCTCTTCATGCTGCCGGTCCCGCTGCCACAACCCTCTATCCAGCTGGGGCTTAGACATGGAATGAACTCCCTATGCCTAAGCCAAGCCATGAAACGGGCGTGCGGGCGCTCAGCCGACCGGAGAGGCAGAATTCACAAGCCGGGGATCAACCCGGTCCCCCCAGCGTGCTGTCGATCCTGCTACCATAACTCTCAGTCTAGTTCAATCTTAGACTAGGAATGAACTCTGTATGCTTAGACTGGGAATGAACTCCGTATGCCTAAGTCAACCCACGAAACGAGCATGCAGGCACTCAACCGACCAGAGAGGCAGGATGCGCAAGCTGGGGATCGAACGGGTGGTAGGTGGGTTCAAGCACATCTTCATATTTCTGCCATGCCAATGCCATTTTTATGGTGTGCAAATTCATACAATGGTCCCCTAAGCCTTCATGTGAAGTTTCGTGGCGAGACGACCCGCTTTCTATTTTTCATGATTTTCAAAACTTTTTACGGTTTGGAATTTTTTAAAATTTTTTTAGAAAGAGTTTTGTCCCCAAATTTGGTAGATGGGATCTTTGTATTTTTGTTGGCATGCACAAAACAATTCAGCTAAAAACTCGAAGTGGAGAAGATTTTGTGATAGTTTGAAAAAAGTGCCCCCATTTCAGACACTTTAATTGCTACTGGCAGCAAACGTATAAAATCTCAAATGCTCTTTAAGGGGGTGTGAGTTTTCGAGGTTTGATGAGGGATAGGGTACCAATATAAGGGCCAAGTACCAGCACCCATCGCACATCATGTGTGCTCACCCCCCGACCCCCCCAATCGTCGAAACCCCTAATGCCGCAGGTTAGGCTCTCCGGCGATGCTCCGATGATGCTCTGGCGATTGTGCCCTGGGCGAAATAAATGCGGCACCAGCACATGCCCGAGCCCAGCATGTGCACCGTGGCTCAAAATCTTAGACTAGGAATGAACTCCGTATGCTTAGACATGGAATGAACTCTGTATGCCTAAGCTAACCCGCGGAACGAGGGTGTGGGCGCTCAGCCGGTCGAAGAGGTAGAATGCGCAAGCCGAAGATTGGCCCGATCCCCCCTGCGTACTGTCGATCTTGCTACTGCAACCCTCAGCCCAGTCTGATCTTACACTGGAAATGAACTCAATATGCATAAATCAACCCACGAAACAAGAGTGCGGGCGCTGAGCCAACCGAAGAGGCATAATACGCAAGGGGGGGATCGGCCCGGTCCCCCTTTGCGTGCTGTCGGTCCTGCTGCCACAACCCTCAATCCGACTGGGGCTTAGACATGGAATAAACTCCCTATGCCTAAGCCAACCCACGAAATGGGCGTGTGGGCGCTCAGCCGGCCGGAGAGGCAGAATGCGCAAGCTGGGGATCGGCCCAGTCCCCCCTGCATGATACCGATCTTGCTATCGTAACCCTTGATCTGGTCCGATCTTAGACTGGGAATGAACTTCGTATACTTAGACTGGGGATGAACTCCGTATGCCTAAGTCAACCCACGAAACAAGCGTGCAGGTGCTCAACCGGTCGGAGAGGCATAATGTGCAAGTAGGGGATCAACCAGGTCCCCCTCTACGTGCTGCCAATCCCGCTATCGGTCCTGCTACCACAACCCTCGGTCCGACTGGGGCTTAGACATGGAATGAACTCCGTATGCCTAAGCCAACCCATGAAACGAGCGTGCGGGCACTCAGTCGGTCGAAGAGGCAAAACGCGTAAGCCGGGGATTGGCCCGGTCCCCCCTTCGTGCTGTCGATAACCCTCAGTACAGTTCGATCTTAGACTGGGAATGAACACCGTATGCATAGGTCAACCCATGAAACGAGCGTACGGGCATTGAGCTGACCGAAGAGGCATAATGCGCAAGCTGAGGATCGGCCCGGTCCCCCTCTGCGTGCTGCTGGTCCTGCTGCCACAACCCTCGGTCCGGCTGGGGCTTAGACATGGAATTAACTCCCTATGCCTAAGCCAACCCATGAAACGGGCATCTAGGCGCTCAGCCGGCTGGAGAGGCAAAACGCGCAAGCCGGGGATCGACCCGATCCCCTCTGCATGCTGTCGATCCTACTACCACAACCCTCGATCCGACCCGATCTCAGACTGGAAATGAACTCCGTATGCTTAGATTGGGGATGAACTCCGTATGCCTAAGTCAACCCACGAAACGAGCGTGCGGGCGCTCAGCCGACCAGAGAGGCAGGATGCGCAAGCCGAAGATCGAACGGGTGGTAGGTGGGTTGAAGCACATCTTCAGATTTTTGCCATGCCAATGCCATTTTTATGGCTTGTAAATTCATACAATGGTCCCCTAAGCCTTCAAGTCAAGTTTCGTGACAACACGACCCGTTTTCTATTTTTCATGATTTTTGAAACTTTTTTCGGTTCAAGATTTTTTAAAATTTTTTTAGAAAAAGTTTTGTCCCTAAATTTGGTAGAGGTGATCCTTTTATTTTTTTTTGGCATGCACAAAAAAATTCAGGTAAAAACTCGAAGTGGAGAAGATTTTGTGATAGTTTGAAAAAAGTGTCCCCATTTCAGACACTTTAATGGCTACTGGCAGTAAACCTATAAAATCTCAAATGCTCTTTAAGGGGGTGTGAGTTCTCAAGGTTTGATGAGGGATAGGGGCCAATATAAGGGCCAAGTACCAGCACCCATCGCACATCATGTGTGCACACCCCGCCAGCCCTCCAATCATCGGAACCCCCATTGCCTTCGGTTAGGCTCTCCGACGATGCTCCGGCGATGGTGCCCCGGGTGAAAAAAAATGGCACTAGCACATGCCAGAGCCCAGCATGTGCACCATTGCTCAAAATTTTAGACTGGGAATGAACTTCGTATGCTTACACATGGAATGAACTCCATATGCCTAAGCCAACCCATGAAACAAGCGTGCGGGCGCTCAGCCTACCGGAGAGGCAGAATGCGCAAGCCGGGGATCGACCTGGTCCCCCCCAGTTTGCTATCAATCCTATTGTCACAACCCTTGGTCCAATCTGATCTTAGACTAGGACTGAACTCCGTATGCATAAGTCAACCCACGAAACGAGCGTGCGGGTGCTGAGCCGGTCGAAGAGGCATAATGCGCAAGTCGAGGATCGGCTCAGTCCCCTTCTGCGTGCTGTCGATCCCGCTGCCACAACCCTTGGTCTGACTGGGGCTTAGACATGGATTGAACTCCCTATGCCTAAGCTAACCCACGAAATGGGCGTTCGGCCGCTTAGCCGACCAGAAAGGCAAAATGCGCAAGCCGGGGATAGGCTCGGTCCCCCCTACTTGCTGTCGATCCTGCTACCGCAACCCTCAATCCGGTCCGATTTAGACTGGGAATGAACTCCGTATGCTTAGACTGGGGATGAACTCCGTATGCTTAGACTGGGGATGAACTCCGTATGCCTAAGTTAACCCACGAAACGAGCGTTCTGGCGCTCAACCAGCCCGATAGGCATAATGCGTAAGCCGGGGATCAGCCTAGTCCCTCTCAGCATGTTGTCAATCCCGCTGTCGGTCTTGTTGCCACAACCCTTGGTCTAGCTGGGGCTTAGACATGGAATGAACTTCGTATGCCTAAGCCAACCCATGAAACCAGCGTGTGGGTGCTCAACCGGTCGGAGAGGTAGAATGTGCAAGCCGGGGATCAGCCCGGTACCCCCCTGCGTGCTTCAATCCTACTGCTGTAACCCTCAGTTCGGTCTGATCTTAGACTAGGAATGAACTCCATATGCTTAGACATGGAATGAACTCCGTATGCCTAAGCCAACCCACGAAATGAACATGCGGGTGCTCAGCCGACCGATCCCGCCATGCATGCTATCGATCCTGCTGCTGCAACCCTCGGTCTGGTCTGATCTTAGACTGGGAATGAACTCCGTATGCCTAAGTCAACCCACGAAACGAGTGGGCGGGCACTGAGCCAGTCGAAGAGGCATAATGCACAAGTCGGAGATCAGCCTAGTCCCCCTCTACGTGCTGCCTGTCCCGCTGCCACAACCCTCGATCCGACTGGGGCTTAGACATGGAATGAACTCTGTATGCCTAATCCATCCCACGAAATGGGCGTGCGGGCGCTCAGCCGACCAGAAGGTAGATTGCACAAGTCGAAGATCGACCCGATCCCCCCTACATGCTGTTGATCCCGCTGTCACAACCCTCGGTCTGATCTGATCTTAGACTGGGAATGAACTTCATATGCCTAATTCAACCCATAAAATGAGCGTGCGATCGCTCAGTTGACCAGAAAGGCAGGATGCGAAAGTCGGGGATCGAACAGATGATAGGTGGGTTCAAGCACATCTTCATATTTCTGCAATGCCAATGCCATTTTTATGGCTTGTAAATTCATACAATGGTCCCCTAAGCCTTCATGTGAAGTTTCAGAGCAAGACGACCCATTTTCTATTTTTCACTATTTTTAAAACATTTTGCGATTTGGGATTTTTTAAAAAATTTTTAGAAAGAGTTTTGTCCCCAAATTTGGTAGAGGTGATCCTTTTATTTTTGTTGGCATGCACAAAAAAATTCAGCTAAAAACTCGAAGCGGAGAAGATTTTGTGGCTGTTTGAAAAAAGTGTCCCCATTTCAGACACTTTAATTGCTACTGGCAGCAAACCTATAAAATCTCAAATGCTCTTTAAGGGGGTGTGAGTTCTCGAGGTTTGATGAGGGATAGGGGGCCAATATAAGGGCCAAGTACCAGCACCTATCACACATCATGTGCGCACACCCCCCGGCTCCCCAATCGTCGAAAACCCCAATGCCGTCGGTTAGGCTCTCTAGCGATGCTTCGGTGATAGTGCCCCGGGGAAAAAAATACCGTGCCAGCAAATGCCGAGCCCAGCATGTCAATCCCACTGTCACAACCCTTGGTCCGACTGGGGCTTAGACATGGAATGAACTCCCTATGCCTAAGCCAACCCACGAAACGGGCGTGCGGGTGCTCAGCCGGCCGGAGAGGCAGAATGCGTAAGCCAGGGATCAACCTGGTCCCCCCTGCGTGCTGTCGATCCTACTGCCGCAACCCTTGGTTCGATCCAATCTTAGACTGGGAATGTACTCCATATACTTAGACTGGGGATGAACTCCGTATGCCTAAGTCAACCCACAAAATGTGTGCTGACGCTCAACCGGCCAGAGAGGTAGGATGCGCAAGCCAGGGATCGAACGGATGGTAGGTGGGTTCAAGCACATCTTCATATTTCTACCTTTCAATACCATTTTTATGGCTTGTAAATTCATGCAATGGTCCACTTCACCTTCATGTGAAGTTTCATGGCAAGATGACCCGTTTTCTATTTTTCACGATTTTTTAAATTTTTGCGGTTCAGGATTTTTTAAAATTTTTTTACAAAGAGTTTTGTCCCCAAAGTTGGCAGAGGTGATCCTTGTATTTTTTTTGGAATGCACAACAAAATTCAGCCAAAAAATCGAAGTGGAGAAGATTTTGTGACCGTTTGAAAAAAGTGTCCCCATTTCAAATACTTTAATGGCTACTGGCAGCAAACCTATAAAATCTCAAATGCTCTTTAAGGCGGTGTGAGTTCTTGAGGTTTGATGAGGGATACGGGGCCAATATAAGGGCCAAGTACCAGCACCCATCGCACATCATGTGCGCACACCCCTGGCCTCCCAATCATCGGAACCCCCAATGCCGTCGGATAGGCTCTCTGACGATGCTCCGACGATGGTGCCTCGGGCAAAAAAAATGCACCACCAGCACATGCCTGAGCCCAACATGTGCACCGTGGCTCAAAATCTTAGACTGAGAATGAACTTCGTATGCTTGGACATGGAATGAACTCCGTATGCCTAAGCCAACCCACGAAACGAGCGTGCGGGCGCTCAGCCGATCGGAGAGGCAGAATGCACAACCCGGGGATCGGCCCGATCCACCTCTGCGTGCTGTCGGTCCCACTACCACAACCCTCGATTTGGCTGGGGCTTAGACATGGAATGAACTCCCTATGCCTAAGCCAACCCACGAAACGGGCGTACGGGCACTCAGCCGGTCGGAGAGGTAGAATGCACAAGCCGGGGATCGGCTTGGTCCCCCTTGCGTGCTGTGATCTTGCTGCCGCAACCCTCGATCTGATTGGATCTTAGACTGGGACTGAACTCTGTATGCTTAGACTGGGGATGAACTCTGTATGCCTAAGTCAACCCACAAACAAGCGTGCGGGCGCTGAGCCGGTTAGAGAGGCATAATGCGCAAGCTAGGGATCGACCCGATCCCCCTCTGTATGCTGTCGATCCCGCTGCCACAACCCTCAGCCTGACTGGGGCTTAGACATGGAATGAACTCCCTATGCCTAAACTAACCCACAAAACGGGGGTGCGGGTGTTCAACCGGCCAGACAGGCAAAATACGCAAGCTGGGGATCGGCCCTATCCCCCCTGCATGCTGGATCCTATTGCCGCAACACTCGGTCTGGTTCGATCTTAGACTGGGAATGAACTCTGTATGCTTAGACTGGGGATGAACTCTGTATGCCTAAGTCAACCCACGAAACGTGCGTGCGGACGCTCAGCCGACCAAAGAGGCAGGATGCGCAAGCCAGGGATCAAACGGGTGGTAGGTGGGTTCAAGCACATCCTCATATTTCTACCATGCCAATGCCATTTTTATGGCTTGTAAATTCATACAATGGTCCCTTACGCCTTCATGTGAAGTTTCGTGGCAAGATGACCCGTTTTCTATTTTTCACGATTTTCAAAACTTTTTGGGGTTTGGGATTTTTTAAAATTTGTTTAGAAAGACTTTTGTCCCCAAATTTGGTAGAACTGATCCTTGTATTTTTGTTGGCATGCACAAAAAAATTCAGGTAAAAACTCGAAGTGGAGAAGATTTTGTGACCGATTGAAAAAAGTGTCCCCATTTCAGACACTTTAATGGCTACTGGCAGCAAACCTATAAAATCTCAAATGCTCTTTAAGGGGGTGTGAGTTCTCAAGGTTTGATGAGGGATAGGGGGCCAATATAAGGGCCAAGTACCAACACCCATCGCACATCATGTACGCATACCCCCTGGCCCCCCCAATCGCTGGAACCCCCAATGCCGTCGGTTAGGCGCTCCGACGATGCTCCGGCAATGGTGCCCCAGGCAAAAAAAATGTGGCACCAGCACATGCCCGAGCCCAGCATGTGCACTATGGCTCAAACTCTTAAACTGGGAATGAACTCCGTATGCCTAGACATGGAATGAACTCCGTATGCCTAAGCCAACCCACGAAACGAGCGTGCAGGCGCTCAGCCGACCAGAGAGGTAGAATGCGTAAGCCGGGGATCGGCCCGGTGCCCTCTTATGTCCTATCGATCCTGATGCCAGAACCCTCAGTCGGGTCCAATCTTAGGCTGGGAATGAACTTCGTATGCCTAAGTCAACCCACGAAACGAGCGTGTGGGCGCTGAGCCGATCGGAGAGGCATAATGCGCAAGCCGGGGATCGACCCTCGGTCTGGCTGGGGTTTAGCCATTGAATGAACTCCCTATGCCTAAGCCAACCCACAAAACAGCGCGCTAGTGCTCAGCCGGCCGAAGAGGCAGAATGCGCAAGCCGGGGATCGACCCGGTCCCCCTGCGTGCTACCGATCCTACTGCCGCAACCCTCGGTCTGATCCGATCTTAGACTGGGAATGAACTCCATATGCCTAAGTCAAGCCATGAAACGAGCGTGCGGACGCTCAGCCGACCAGAGAGGCAGGATGCACAAGCCGGGGATCGAACGGGTGGTAAGTGGGTTCAAGCACATCTTCATATTTTTTCCGGGCCAATGCCATTTTTATGGCTTGTAAATTCATACAATGGTCCCCTACACCTTTTTGTGAAGTTTCGTGGCAAGACGACCCATTTTCTATTTTTCACAATTTTTGAAACTTTTTACGGTTCGGGATTTTTGAAAATTTTTTTAGAAAGAGTTTTGTCCCCAAATTTGGTAGAGGTTATCCTTGTAATTTTTTTGGCATGCACAAAAACATTCAGCTAAAAACTCGAAGTGGAGAAGTTTTTGTGACCGTTTGAAAAAAGTGTCCACATGTCAGACACTTTAATGGCTACTGGCAACAAACCTATAAAATCTCAAATGCTCTTTAAGGGGGTGTGAGTTCTTGAGGTTCGATGAGGGATAGGGTGCCAATATAAGGGCCAAGTACCAGCACCCATCGTACATCATGTGCGTACACCCCCCAGCCCCCCAATCGTGGGAAACCCCAATGCCGTCGGTTAGGCTCTCCGACGATGCTCTGGTGATGGTGCCTCGGGTGAAAAAAATGCTGGTACCAGCACATGCTCGAGCCCAGCATGTGCATCGTGGCTCAAAATCTTAGACTTGGAATGAACTCCATATTCTTAGACATGGAATGAACTCCGTATGCCTAAGCCAACCCACGAGATGAGCGTACGGGTGCTCAGTCGACCGGAGAGGTCGGTCGGAGAGGCATAATGTGCAAGCCGGGGATCGACCCGGTCCCCCTTTGCGTGCTGTCAATCCCGTTGCCACAACCCTCATTCCGGCTGGGGCTTAGACATGGAATAAACTCCGTATGCCTAAGCCAACCCACGAAATGAGCATGCGGGCGCTCAACCGATCAGAGACCCAGAATGCGCAAGCCGGGGATCGGCCTGGTCCCCCCCTGCATGCTGCCGATCCTGCTGCCACAACCCACGGTCCGGTTGATCTTAGACTAGGAATGAACTCTGTATGCCTAAGCCAACCCATGAAACGAGTGTGCAGGCATTCAGTCGACCGGAGAGGTAGAATGCGCAAGCCGAGGATCGATCCGATCCCCCCTGCGTGCTGTCGATCTGGCTGCCACAACCCTCGGTCCAGTCTGATCCTAGACTGGGTATGAACTCCGTATGCCTAAGTCAACCCACAAAATGAGCATGCGGGCATTGAGCTGGCCGGAGAGGCATAATGCGCAAGCCAGGGATCGGCCCGGTCCCCTTCTTCGTGCTGTCGATCCCACTACCACAACCTTCGATCCGGCTGGGGCTTAGCCATAGAATGAACTCCCTATGCCTAAGCCAACCCACGAAACGGGTGTGCGGGCGCTCAGCCGGCCGAAGAGGCAGAATGTGCAAGCTGAGGATCCATCCAGTCCCCCCTACGTGCTGCCGATCCTACTGTCGCAACCCTCGGTCCGGTTCAATCTTAGACTAGGATTGAACTCTGTATGCTTAGACTAGGGATAAATTCCGTATGCTTAAGTCAACCCATGAAACAAGCGTGCGGGTGCTCAGCCGACCAGAGAGGCAGGATGCGCAAGTCGGGGATCGAACGGGTGGTCGGTGGGTTTAAGCACATCCTCATATTTCTGCTGTGCCAATGCCATTTTCATGGCTTGTAAATTCATACAATGGTCCCCTAAGCCTTCATGTGAAGTTTTGTGGCAAGACGACCCGTTTTCTATTTTTCACGATTTTTGAAACTTTTTGCGGTTCAAGATTTTTTCAAATTCTTTTAGAAAGAGTTTTATCCCCAAATTTGGTAGAGGTGATCCTTGTATTTCTGTTGGCATGCACAAAAAATTCAGCTAAAAATTCAAAGTGGAGAAGATTTTGTGACCAATTGAACATAGTGTCCCCATTTCAGACACTTTAATGGCTACTGGCAGTAAACCTATAAAATCTCAAATGCCTTTTAAGGGGGTGTGAGTTCTCGAGGTTTGATGAGGGATAGGGGGCCAATATAAGGGCCAAGTACGAGCACCCACCGCACATCATCTGCGCACAACCCCCGGCCCCCCCAATCGTTGGAAACCCCAATATCGCCGGTTAGGCTCTCTGACGATGCTCTGGCGATGGCGCCCCGGGCAAAAAAAATGTGGCACCAGCACATGCTCGAGCCCAGCATGTGCACCGTGGCTCAAAATCTTAGACTGGGAATGAACTCCGTATGCATAGACACGGAATGAACTCCGTATGCCTAAGCCAACCCATGAAACGAGCATACGGGCGCTCAGCCGACTGGAGAGGCAGAATGCACAAGCCGGGGATTGGGCTGATCCCCCCTGCGTGCTGTCGATCCTGCTATCGCAACCCTCGGTCCAGTCCGATCTGAGAGTGGGAATGAACTCCATATGCATAAGTCGACCCACGAAACGAGTGTGTGGGTGCTGAGTCGGTCGAAGATGCGTAATGCGCAAGCCAGGGATCGACCCGGTCCCCCTCTACGTGCTGTCGGTCCCGCTGCCACAACCCTCTATCCGGCTGGGGCTTAGACATGGAATGAACTCCCTATGCCTAAGCCAACCCATGAAACGGGCGTGCGGGTGCTCAACAGGCCAGAGAGGCAGAATGCACAAGCCGGGGATCGGGCTGATCCCCCATGCGTACTGCCGATCTTGCTACCGCAACCCTCGGTCCGGTCTGATCTTAGACAAGGAATGAACCCTGTATGCTTAGACTGGGGATGAACTCCGTATGCCTAAGTCAACCCATGAAACAAGCGTGCGGGCGCTCAACCGGTTGGAAAGGCATAATGCGCAAGCCGAGGATCAGCCCGGTCCCCCTCTGCGTGCTATCGATCCCTGCTGTCGATCCTGCTACCACAACCCTCGATCTGGCTAGGGATTAGACATGGAATGAACTCAGTATGCCTAAGCCAACCCATGAAACGAGCGTGCGGGTGCTGAACCGATCAGAGAGGCAGAATGCGCAAGCCGGGGATCGGCCTGATCCCCCATCCGTGCTGTCGATCCTGCTGCTGGTCCTACTGCCGCAACCCTCGGTCCGGTCTGATCTTAGACTGGGAAAGAACTCTATATGCTTAGACATGGAATGAACTCCGTATGCCTAAGCCAACCCACGAAACAAGCGCGCGGGCGCTCAACTGACCGGAGAGGCAGAATGCGCAAGTCGGGGATCGGCCCGGTCCCCCCTGTGTGCTACCGATCCTACTGCCGTAACCCTTGGTCCGGTTCGATCTTAGACTAGGAATGAATTCCTTATGCTTAGACTAGGGATGAACTTCGTATGCCTAAGTCAACCCACGAAACGAGCATGTAGGCACTCAGCCGACCAGAGAGGTAGGATGCGCAAGTCGAGGATCGAACGGGTGGTAGGTGGGTTCAAGCACATCGTCATATTTCTGCCATGCCAATGCCATTTTCATGGCTTTTAAATTCATAAAATGGTCCCCTAAGCCTTCATCTGAAGTTTCGTGGCAAGACGACCCGTTTTCTATTTTTCACGATTTTTGAAACTTTTTGAGGTTTGGGATTTTTTTAAATTTTTTTAGAAAGATTTTTGCCCCAAATTTGGTAGAGGTGATCCCTGTATTTTTTTTGGCATGCACAAAAACATTTACCTAAAAACTCAAAGTGGAGAAGATTTTGTGACCGTTTGAAAAAAGTGTCCCCATTTCAGACACTTTAATGGCTACTGGCAGCAAACCTATAAAATCTCAAATGCTCTTTCAGGGGGTGTGAGTTCTCAAGGTTTGATGAGAGATAGGGGGCCAATTAAGGGCCAAGTACCAGCACCCATCGCACATCATGTGCGCACACCCCCTCGGCCCCCCAATCATGGGAACCCCCAATGCCGCCGGTTAGGCTCTCCGACGACGCTCCGACGATGGTGCCCCGAGCGAAAAAAATGTGGCACCAGCACATGCCCGAGCCCAGCATGTGCACCATGGCTCAAAATCTTAGACTGGGAATGAACTCTGTATGCTTAGACATGCAATGAACTCTGTATGCCTAAGCCAACCAACGAAACGAGCGCGCGAGCGCTCAACCGACCGGAGAGGTAGAATGCGCAAGCTGGGGATCGGCCCGGTCCTCCCTGCGTGCTGTCGATCATGCTGCCACAACTCTTGGTCCGATCCGATCTTAGACTGGGAATGAACTCCGTATGCATAAGTCAACCCACGAAACGAGCGTGCGGGCGCTCAACCGGCCAAAGAGGCATAATGCGCAAGCCAAGGATCAGCCCGGTCCCCCTCTGCGTGCTACCGATCCTGCTGCTACAACCCTCAGTTCGACTGGGGCTTAGACATGGAATGAACTCCCTATGCCTAAGCCAACCCATGAAACGGGCGTGTGGGCGCTTAGCCGGTCGGAAAGGCAGAGTGCATAAGCCGAGGATCGGCTCGATCCCCCTGCGTGCTGTCGATCCTGCTACCGCAACCCTCGGTCTGGTCCGATCTTAGACTAGGAATGAACTCCGTATGCTTAGACTGGGGATGAACTCTGTATGCCTAAGTCAGCCCATGAAATGAGCGTGCGAGCGCTCAACCGGTCGGAAAGGCTGGTCGAAGAGGCATAATGCGTAAGCTGGGGATCAACCCGATCCCCTTTTGTGTACTGTCGATCCCGCTGCTAGTCCTGCTGCCACAACCCTCGGTCCGGCTGGGGCTTAGATATGGAATGAACTCTGTATGCCTAAGCCAACCCACGAAAAAAAGCGTGCAGGCACTCAACTGGCTAGAGAGGCAAATGCGCAAGCCGGGGATCGGCCTGATCCTCCCTTGCTTGCTGTCAATCCTGCTGCTGCAACCCTCGGTCCGGTCTGATCTTAGACTGGGAATGAACTCTGTATGCTTAGACATGGAATGAACTCCGTATGCCTAAGCCAACCCACAAAACGAGCGTGCGAGCACTCAGCCGATCGGAGAGGTAGAATGCGTAAGTCGAGGATCGACCCGGTCCCTCCTACGTGTTGTCTATCCTGCTACCACAACCGTCAGTCCAGTCTGATCTTAGACTGGGAATGAACTCCGTATTCCTAAGTCAACCCACGAAATGAGCGTGCGAGCGCTGAGTCGGCCGGAGAGGCATAATACGCAAGCCGAGTGTCATGAGCCAACCTTGTATAGGGCCATGACCAGGACTTAGGTTGCCGTAAGCCACCCATGTATAGGGCCATGGCCAGGTAGATCCCTTGTGATAGGAAAAGTGTCCCCATTTTAAACATTGTAATGGTTACTGGTAGCATAGCTCTAAAATTCTAAGGCTCTTAGGGGGGTGAGCGACAGCGTAGTGTGGCTGTCTCACCGGTTGCTATGCGAGCCTAGGCCACCCACCAAGGGCTACCCCCTGGCCCTGGTGATGATGGGAGGTCCTGATGTATGATTCCCGACTATAATAAAACTCACCCCGATTGAATGTCCCGATTGTTACCTCGATGTGTTTTTCTTTTTCTCGATGCGAATATGCCTTCTTGTGTATGTGCTTGAGATCGATCTCGATATATTGTGTCTTATTGTGAATGCTTGGGACTAACCATGGCTTATGGTTTTTTGTTCAGATATTGATCTATTCAAGGCTAACTTGGTTGGAAGCACCCATTTAAGTGCCGCATGGTCTATTGCTTGCTGAGAGAAAGCTTAGTCCGTGACACGTGGTATTAGAGCACGGTTGAGAAGTGCTAGAAAAATAGATGAGATGGCCACAAGTGGTGGACCCAATCATCAATAGAGAATTGAGGAACTTGAAGTCGCGGTGGCCGCAATGAAAACTCATATGGCGACTAAAGACCAAGTGAAGGAGATCGAGACAACCCTAGCAGGAGTTGTCCGATACTCTCCACAACGTGAGCGAAGAGGCTAGAGATGCCTTGAACATTCTCCAAAAGGAGTTTGAGGAGCTCAGAGCACAGGTGAGCATCCTACAAATGGCTATGGCCAGATTGGGTTCAGGCTCCATGGAAAGGGGAAAAAGGCCTAAGGTGCCAGAGCCTCAATGCTATAAGGGGGCAAGGGATGCTAAGGAACTTAAAAACTTCTTGTTTGACATGGAGCAGTACTTCCAGTTGTTCAGAGGAAGACAAGGTAGCAATGGTGTTGATGTACCTCGCAGGGGATGCCAAGCTGTGGTGGTGCTCCAAGTTTGTCGATGACGAGTGCCCGATTAAGACTTGGACGGATCTGAAGTGAGAATTGAAAAACCAGTTTTTCACTGAGAATGTGGAGTATATGGCTCAAAGGAGACTTCAAGAATTGGTGCAAATAGGAACAGTGTGAGAGTTTGTAAGGAGCTTTTCTACCCTGATGTTGGATATTCGGGACATGTCTGAAAAGGATAAGATGTTCTATTTTCTTAAGGGCCTCAAGCCTTGGGCAAGGATAGAACTACAAAGGTAGAAAGTGCAAGATGTGGCCACGGCCATGGCTGCAGCTGAACGTCTCTATGATTACAATGATGGCTCTTCAAAATGGAAAAATCCTCCATCAGCTGGCAATAGCTTCAACTTTGGGAGTGGGGAAGGATGACCAGGTTGGACTGACCCTTCAGTAGGGGATCAGACAGGAGGTCCTTTGGTCGAGATAGTACCCAACCCAAGACAAGCAACGCAGGGATTTTCAAGCCTAGGCAACCGCTAGCTTGTTTTTTTGAAAGGGGCCGCATCGAGTGGCTGAATGCCCACACAGGGGAGCCCTTAATGCCTTAAAGACCTCGTCTCAAGAGTCCACAAAAGTGTCAGAGAGCGTTGAAGAAGCTGAAGAGGAGCCAGCTAGGATGGGTTCAATAAGGTTCTCAATGCCCTCTGCACCCAACTGAACACTATAAAGAAAGAGCAGAATAGAGGCTTGATGTATGTGAACTTGATGATCAATGAGAAAGCCACTAAGGCTATGGTGGATACGAGTGCAATCGACACTTTCATCACACCAGAAGAAGCAAAAGGGTGTGGTCTTCAGATTAGTAAAGACTGTGGATGAATGAAGGTGGTCAACTCGCTAGCCTTTACGATCAGTGGAAGCTCCAAGAGTGTGATAACCTGATTGGGGCCATGGAAAGGGAAGGTAGACTTTACAGTTTCCCCCATGGATGACTTTGATGTTGTTCTCGGATTGGACTTCATGATGTTGGCTCAGGTCATCCCTATCCTCGCTAGTTGCTTGTTGTTCTTAGGGGAAAACCCATGTGTGGTTCCAGCCAACATCTTACCGAAGAGTGGGAAGAAAATGATTTCAGCTTTATAGTTCAAGAAAGGGGTAAAGAGAGGGGAACCCTCTTTTGTGGCTGTGTCGATCTACAAAGAAGGGTCAAAAATAGAACCAATACCTGATGGTGTTGGAAAAGTGTTAGAAGAATTCGAAGAGGTGATGCCAGAGATGTTACCTAAGGTTCTACCCCTTCGATGAGCAGTGGACCATGAAATTGAGCTCCTCTCAAGAGCAAAACCCCCTGCTAGAGCTCCTTACTGTATGGCCCCACCAGAGTTGGTCAAACTAAGAAAACAGTTAGATGAGCTATTACAAGTCAGGTTCATCAGACTATTAAAGGCTCCTTTCAGAGCGCCAGTGCTATTTCAGAAGAAGCATGATAGAAGTTTGTGATTATGTGTTAACTACAAGGCCCTGAACAAAGTCACCGTAAGAAACAAATATCCCATCCCCCTTATAGCAGACTTGTTTGATAATTGAGCCGGGCCAAGTACTTCTCCAAATTGGACCTGAGATCTGGCTACCATCAGGTCAGAATCGTTGAGGGAGATGAGCCAAAGACCACTTGTGTGACACGGTATGGTGCATTTGAATTTCTTGTTATGCCTTTTGGACTGACCAATGCTCCTGCCACATTTTGTACATTGATGAATCAGGTATTCCATGACTATCTAGACAAATTTGTAGTCATCTATTTAGACGATATAGTGGTATATAGCTCCACCTTGGAAGAACATCAAAAACACCTGTGCCAGGTACTTCAAAGATTACAGGACCATGAGTTATACATAAAAAGGGAGAAGTGTGCATTTGCTCAGACCCAAATCCATTTTCTCGGTCATAATGTCGAATGTGGCCACATTCGAATGGACATGGAAAAGGTTAGGGCCATCAAGGAGTGGACAACACCGAAGAACGTTAGTGAGCTCTGCTCATTTTTGGGACTAGCCAACTATTATAGAAGGTTTGTGGAAGGGTACTCTCGCAAGACCATGGCCCTCACGGAGTTATTGAAGAAGGAGCATAAATGGTGTTGGACGAGTGAGTGCCAAGAGGCCTTCGAGGGATTGAAAGATGCTATTATGAAGGATCCCATCTTAGCTCTCTCTGATATTGAAAAGCCTTTCAAAGTTTAGACGGATGCATCTGATTTTGTTATTGGAGGAGTGCTTTTGCAACAACATCAACCGGTAGTGTTTGAAAGTAAGGAAGCCAAGTGAAGCTGAAAGAAAATATATGGCCCAAGAAAAAGAACTCCTAGCGGTGGTTCACTACTTAAGGGCTTGGCGACATTACTTGTTAGGTTCACACTTTGTCGTGAAGACAGACAATGTGGTCGTTAGCCATTTTCTCACCCAACCAAGGCTTACAGCAAAACAAGCTAGGTGGCAGGAATTTTTAGCAGAGTTCAACTTTTGTTTTGAGCACACCACTGGAAAGACCAATCAAGTGGCCGATGCATTGACCAGGCAAGCAGATTTAGTAGCCCTTAGAAGAATTACCCCAATGGCGGCTAGCAGAGCCACTATAGACATTCACAAGTTGATTGTAGATAACTTAGGGAAGGACCCGCAAGCTTGTGCCATCCTGAAGCTAGTAGAAGAAGGGAAGTCCAAGTACTTTTGGCAAGAAAATGGGATCTTATGGACCAAAGGGCCTCGAGTGTTTGTGCCAAGAGCAGAAGGTCTGAGACAGATGCTGATGAGGGAATGTCATGACACACCATGGGTGGGACACCCAGGCTAGCAACATATTTGACGTTATTGAAATAAGGATACTATTGGCCTCACATGCGACAAGATGTGATGGACTATACGAAGACTTGCCTCATTTGCCAATAAGACAAGGTTGAAAGGAAGAAACGTGCAGGCATGCTTGAACCCCTACCAGTACCCGCCAAACCATGGGAAAGCATCTCCCTCGATTTAATTTTGAGCCTACCTAAGGTTGGTGACCTTAGAGCTATTTTGGTGGTGATTGATCGGTTCTTTAAGTACAACACATTCATTCCCGCTCACAAGTATTGCACAGCGAAAAACACAGCTCAACTATTGTTCAAATAAGTGTTCAAATACTGGGGTCTCCCTCAAAACATTGTTAGTGATCGAGATCCGAGATTCACGGGGTCCTTCTAGAGAGAACTTTTCAAGATATTGGGGTCCCAACTCAACATCTACTCAAGCTATCACCCTCAAACTGATGGTCAAACGAATGGTTCAACGGATTATTAGAGGAATACCTGAGGCACTTTGTTCAAGCCAATCAGAAAGACTGGCCTTTATTATTGGACATGGCTCAACTCTGCTTTAATTCCAACAAAAGCTCTTCCACCAATAAGAGCCCATTTGAGGTGGTCACCAGACATTTACCAAGGCTACCCCACACTTTTCTTGGAAAATATAGAGGAAAGAATCTGAGAGCCTTCAATCTCAGCAAGGAGTGGAAACAAAACACAGAGATTGCATAAGCCTACCTAGAGAAAGCATCAAAGTGGATGAAAAAATGGGTAGACAAGGGTCGTAGGGCTCAATAATTTCAAGTTGGTGATTTGGTTCTTGTCTAACTAGTTCCTAAACAAACCAGGTTCTTGAGAAAGAGAGATCGTAGACTGGTGCACAAATATGAAGGTCCAGTAAGGGTCCTTTCCAAGGTGGGGAATGCTTCTTACAAAATCGACCCACCAAAGTGGATGAAGGTGCACCCAGTATTTCATGTGAGCAACCTGAAACCTTTCCGTGTAGATCCTACAGATGCTAGCCAAAGGGAGCCAACCAGAGCTGCAATCACCATGAAGCCACCCTCAGAGCATCGAGTCGAAGAGATCTTAGCTGATAGGGAAACCAAGATATCTCGAAGACTTGTTCGAGAGTACTTAGTGAAGTGGGAGGGATTAGGACTAGAAGAAACCAGCTGGGAGAGAGAACACGACCTCTAAAGATTTTAAAGGAAGATCAAAGAATTTCAAGCCAGCAAGTCGACGAGGACGTCGATGAATAAGTGGGGGATGATGTCATGAGCCAACCTTGTATAGGGCCATGACTGAGACTTAGGTTGCCATAAGCCACCCATGTATAGGGCCATGGCCGGGTAGATCCCTTGTGCTAGGAAAAGTGTCCCCATTTCAAACATTGTAATGGTTACTGGTAGCATAGCTCTAAAATCTCTAAGGCTCTTTAGGGGGGTGAGCTGGCAGCGTAGGGTTGGGCTGTCTCACCGATTGCTATGCGAGCCTAGGCCACCCACCAAGGCCTGCCCATGGCCCTGGTGATGTTGGGAGGTCCCGATGTATGATTCCCGACTATAATAAACCTTACCCCGATTGAATGTCCCGATTGTTGCCTCGATGTGTTTTTTTTTTTTCGATGTGAATATGCCTTCTTGTGTATGTGCTTGAGATCGATCTTGATATATTGTGTCTTATTGTGAATGCTTGGGACTAACCATGGGTTATGGTTATTTGTTCAGATATCGATCTATTGAAGGCTGACTTGGTTGGGAGTGCCCATTCAAGTGTTCATGGTCTATTGCTTGCTGCGAGAAAGCTTAGTCCGTGACACCGGGGGACAAGCCCCGTCCTCCTCTACGTGCTGTTGGTCCCACTGCCATAACCCTCGGTCTGACTGGGGCTTAGACATGGAATGAACTCCCTATACCTAAGCCAACCCATGAAATGGGCATGTGGGCGCTCATCCGGCCAGAGAGATAGAATGCACAAGCCGGGGATCGGCCCAGTCCCCCCTACGTGCTGTCGATCCTGCTGTCGCAACCCTCTGTCCAATCCGATCTTAGACTGGGAATGAACTCCGTATGGTTAGACTGGAGATGAACTCCGTATGCCTAAGTCAACCCGTGAAACGAGCGTGCAAGCGCTCAGCCGATCGGAGAGGCAGGATGCGCAAGCCGGGGCTCGAACAAGTGGTAGGTGCGTTCAAGCACATCTTCATATTTCTGCCATGCCAATGCCATTTTTATGGCTTGTAAATTCATGCAATGGTCCCTAAGCCTTCATGTGAAGTTTCGTGGCAAGACGACCCATTTTCTATTTTTCACGATTTTTGAAACTTTTTACGGTTCGGGATTTTTTAAAATTTTTTTAGAAAGAGTTTTGTCCCCAAATTTGGTAGAGGTGATCCTTGTATTTTTGTTGGCATCCATAAAAACATTCAGCTAAAAACTCAAAGTGGAGAAGATTTTGTGACCGGTTGAAAAAAGTGTCCCCATTTCAGACACTTTAATGGCTACTGGCAGCAAACCTATAAAATCTCAAATGCTCTTTAATGGGGTGTGAGTTCTTGAGGTTTTCATGAAGGATAGGGGGTCAATATAAGGGCCAAGTACCAGCACCCATCGCACATCATGTGCGTACACCCCCACCCCCCCAATCGCTGGAACCCTTAATGCCGTCGATTAGGCTCTTCGGTGATGCTCCGGTGATGGTGCCCCGGGTGAAAAAAATGCGGCACCAGCACATGCCTGAGCCCAGCATGTGCACTGTGGCTCAAAATCTTAGACTGGGAATGAACTCTGTATGCTTAGACATGGAATGAACTCCGTATTCCTAAGCCAACCCATGAAACGAGCATGTGGCTGCTTAATCGGTCGGAGAGGTAGAATGTGTAAGCCAGGGATTGGCCCGGTCCCCCCTGCGTGCTGTCAATCCTGCTGACGCAACCCTCGATCCAGTCCGATCTTAGACTGGCAATGAACTTCGTATGCCTAAGTCAACCCACAAAATGAGCGTACGGGCGCTGAGCCGGCCGAAGAGGCATAGTGTGCAAGCCGGGGATCGACCTGGTCCCCGCGTGTGCTACCGATCCTGCTGTCACAACCCTCAGTCCGGCTGGGGTGTAGACATGGAATGAACTCCCTATGCCTAAGCCAACCCACGAAACGGGCGTGTGGGCGCTCAGCCGGACCGGAGAGGCAGAATGCGCAAGCCGGGGATCGGCCCGGTCCCCCCTGTGTGCTATCGATCCTACTGTCGTAACCCTCGGTCTGGTCCGATCTTAGACTGGGAATGAACTCGGTATGCTTAGACTGGGGATGAACTCCATATGCCTAAGTCAACGCACGAAACGAGCGTGCGGGCGCTTAGTCGACCGGAGAGGCAGGATGCGCAAGCCGGGGATCGAATGGGTGGTAGGTGGGTTCAAGCACATCTTCATATTTTTACCATGCCAATTCCATTTTTAAGGCTTGTAAATTCATACAATGGTCCCATAAGCCTTCATGTGAAGTTTCGTGGCAAGACGACCCGTTTTCTATTTTTCAGGATTTTCAAAACTTTTTACGGTTCAGGATTTTTTAAAATTTTTTTAGCAAGAGTTTTGTCCCCAAATTTGGTAGAGGCGATCCTTGTTTTTTTTTGGCATGCACAAAAAAATTCAGCTAAAAAGTCGAAGTGGAGAAGATTTTGTGACCCTTTGAAAAAAGTGTCCCCATTTCAGACACTTTAATAGCTATTGGGAACAAACCTATAAAATCTCAAATGCTCTTTAAGGGGGTGTGAGTTCTTGAGGTTTGATGAGGGATAGGGGGCCAATATAAGAGCCAAGACCAGCACCCATCACACATCATGTGCGCACACCCCCCCAACCCCCCCAATCACCGGAACCCCCAATGCCGTCGGTTAGGCTCTCCGGCAACGCTCTGGCGATGGTGCCCCGAGCGAAAAAAATGCGGCACGAGCACATGCCCGAGCCCAGCATGTGCACCGTGGCTCGAAACCTTAGACTGGGAATGAACTCCGTATGCTTAGACAAGGAATGAACTCCGTATGCCTAAGCCAACCCACGAAACGAGAGTGCAGGCGATCAGCCGGTCGGAGAGGCAGAATGCGCAAGCCGGGGATCGGCTTGGTCCCCCCTGCGTGCTATCGATCCTACTGCCGCAACCTTCGGTCTGGTCTGATCTTAGATTGGGTATGAACTCAGTATGCATAAGTCAACCCACGAAATGAGCTGCGGGCGCTGAGCCAGCTGAAGAGACATAATGCGCAAGCCGGGGATCGGCCCGGTCCCCCTCTGCGTGCAGTCAGTCCCGCTGCCACAACCCTCGGTCCGGCTAGGGCGTAGACATGGAATGAACTCCCTATGCCAAAGCCAACCCACGAAATGGGCGTGCGGGCGCTCAGCAAGCCGGAGAGGTAGAATGTACAAACCGGGGATCGGCACGGTCCCCCCTACGTGCTGTCGATCCTATTGCCGCAATCCTCGGTCTGATCCGATCTTAGATTGGGAATGAACTTCGTATGCTTAGACTGGGGATGAACTCCGTATGCCTAACCCAACCCACGAAACGAGCGTGCGGGCGCTCATCCGGCCGGAGGGGCATAATGCGTAAGCCGGGGATCGAACGGGTGGTAGGTGGGTTCAAGCACATCTTCATATTTCTACCATGCCAATGCCATTTTTATGGCTTTTAAATTCATACAATGGTCCCCTAAGCCTTCATGTGAAGTTTCGTGGCAAGATGACCCGTTTTCTATTTTTCACGATTTTTGAAACTTTTTACGGTTCGAGATTTTTTAAAATTTTTTAGAAAGAGTTTTGTCCCCAAATTTGGTAGAGGTGATCCATGTATTTTTGTTGGCATGCACAAAAACATTCAGCTAAAAACTCGAAGTGGAGAAGATTTTGTGACCCTTTCAAAAAAGTGTCCCCATTTCAGACACTTTAATGGCTATTGGCAGCAAACCTATAAAATCTCAAATGCTCTTTAAGGGGGTGTGAGTTCTCAAGGTTTGATGAGGGATAGGGGGCCATTATAAGGGCCAAGTACCAGCACCCATCGTACATCATGTGCGCACACCCCCCCGGCCCCCCCAATCGTCGGCCTCCGACGATGCTCCGACGATGGGGCCTTAGGTGAAAAAAATGCAGCACCAGCACATGCCCGAGCTCAGCATGTGCACCGTGGCTCAAAATCTTAGACTGGGAATGAACTCCGTATGCTTAGACAAGGAATGAACTCCGTATACCTAAGCCAACCCATGAAACGAGCATGCGGGCGCTCAGCTGGCCGAAGAGGCAGAATGCACAAGCCGGGGATCGACCCAGTCTCCCCCTGCGTGCTGTCGATCCTGCTGCCGCAACCCTTGGTCTGGTCCAATCTTAGACTGGGAATGAACTCTGTATGCATAAGTCAACCCACGAAATGAGCATGCGGGCGCTGAGCCAATTGAAGAGGCATAATGCACAAGCCGAGGATCGGCCCGGTCCCCCTCTGCATGCTGCCGGTCTTGCTGCGACAACCCTCGGTCCGACTAAGGCTTGACATGGAATGAACTTCATATGCCTAACCCAACCCACGAAATGGGCATGCGGGGGCTCAGCCGACCGGAGAGGCAAAATGCGCAAGTCGGGGATCGACCCGGTCCCCCCTACGTGCTGCCGATCCTGCTGCTGGTCCTGCTATCGCAAACCTCGGTTCGATCCAATCTGAGAGTAGGAATGAACTCCGTATGCTTAGACATGGAATGAACTTCGTATGCCTAAGCCAACCCATGAAACGAGCGTGCGGGCGCTAAACCAGCCGAAGAGGTAGAATGCACAAGCCAGAGACCAACGCAGTCCCCCCTGCGTGCTGTCGATCCTCCTGCCGCAACCCTCGATCTGGTCCGATCTTAGACTGGGGATGAACTCCGTATGCCTAAGTCAACCCACGAAACGAGCGTGCGAGCGCTCAGTCGGCCCCTGCCATAACCGTTCCCCCTCTGCGTGCTACCAGTCCCACTGCCACAACCCTTGGTCCGACTGGGGCTTAAACATGGAATGAACTCCCTATGCCTAAGCCAACCAATAAAACGGGCGTGCGGGCACTCAGCCGACCGGAGACGCAGAATGCACAAGCCGAGGATTGACCCGGTCCCCCCTGCGTGCTGTCGATCCTATTATCGCAACCCTCGGTCTGGTCCGATCATAGACTGGGAATGAACTCCGTATGCTTAGACTTGGGATGAACTCCGTATGCCTAAGTCAACCCACGAAACGAGCGTGCGGGCACTCCGTCGGCCAGAGAGGTCGATCGAAGAGGCATAATGCACAAGCCGAGGATCAGCCCGGTCCCCCTCTGTGTGCTATCGATCCCACTGCTGGTCTGGTTGGGGCTTAGACATGGAATGAACTCCGTTTGCCTAAGCAACCCTTGGTCCGGTCTGATCTTAGACTGGGAACAAACTCCGTATGCCTAAGTCAACCCATGCAATGAGCATGCGGGCGCTGAGCTAGTCGGAGAGGCATAATGCGCAAGTCAGAGATCGACCCGGTCCCCCTCTGCGTGCTGTCGGTCCAACTGCCACAACCCTCGGTCTGGCTGGGACTTAGACATAGAATGAACTCCCTATGCCAAAGCCAACCCACAAAACGGGCGTACGGGTGCTCAGCCAGCCGAAGATGCAGAATGCGCAAGTCGGTGATCGGCCTGGTCACTCCTGCGTGCTGCTGATCCTTCTGCCGCAACTTTCAATCCGATCTGATCTTAGACTGGGAATGAACTCCGTATGCTTAGACTGGGGATGAACTCCGTATGCCTAAGTCGACCCACAAAACGAGCGTACGGGCGCTCAGCCAGCCAGAAAGGCTGGCCGAAAAGGCATAATGTGCAAGTTCGGGTTCAGCCCGATCCCCCTCTGCGTGTTACCGATCCCGATGTCGGTCTTGCTACCACAACCCTCAGTCCGACAGGTGCTTAGACATGGAATGAACTTCGTATGCCTAAGCCAACCCACGAAGGAGCGTGCAGGCGCTTAGCCGGCCGGTGAGGCAAATACGCAAGTCGAGGTTCGACCTGGTCCCCCCTGCGTGCTATCGATCCTGCTACTGGTCCTGCTGCCGCCACCCTCAGTCTGGTCCAATCTTAGACTGGGAATGAACTTGTATGCTTAGACATGGAATGAACTTCGTATGCCTAAGCCAACCCATGAAACGAGCGTACGGGCATTCAACCGACCGAAGAGGCAGAATGCGCAAGCCGGGGACTGACGTGGTCCCCCCTGCGTGCTGTCGATCCTCCTGCCGCAACCCTCGGTCTGGTCTCGATCTTAGACTGGGGATGAACTTCGTATGCCTAAGTCAACCCACAAAACGAGCATGCGAGCGCTCAGTTAGCCCCCTGCCACAACCGTTCCCCCTCTCCGTGCTGTCTGTCCCACTGCCATAACCCTTGGTCCGGCTGGGGCTTAAAGATGGAATGAACTCCCTATGCCTAAGCCAACCCATAAAACGGGCGTGCGGGCACTCAGCCGACTAGAGACGTAAAATGCGCAAGCCGAGGATCGACCCGGTCCCCCCTACGTGCTGCCGATCCTATTATCGTAACCCTTGGTCTGGTCTGATCTTAGACTGGGAATGAACTCTGTATGCCTAAGTCAACCTATGAAATGAGCATGCGGGCACTCAGTCGGCCAGAGAGGCCAACCGAAGAGGCATAATGCACAAGCTGGGGATCAGCCCGATCCCCCTCTATGTGCTGTCGATCCCACTGCCGGTCCGACTGGGGCTTAGACATGGAATGAACTCCGTATGCCTAAACCAACCCAGGAAATGAGCGTGCGGGCGCTCAGCCGGCCAGAGAGGTAGAATACGCAAGCTGGGGATCAGTTTGGTCCCCCTCTGCATGTTGTCGGTCCCACTGCCACAACCCTCGGTCTGACTGGGGCTTAGACATGGAATGAATTCCCTATGCCTAAGCCAACCGATGAAACGGGCGTGCGGGCACTCAGTCGGTCGAAGAGGCAGAATGCGTAAGCCGGGGATCAGCACGGTCCCCCCTGCGTGCTACCGATCCTCCTGCCGTAACCCTCGGTCTGGTTAGATCTTAGACTGGGAATGAACTCCGTATGCTTAGACTGGGGATGAACTCCGTATGCCTAAGTCAACCCATGAAACGAGCGTGCGGACACTCAGCCGACCAGAGAGGCAGGATGCGCAAGTCGGAGATCGAACAGGTGGTAGGTGGGTTCAAGCACATCTTCATATTTCTACCATGCCAATGCCATTTTTATGGCTTGTAAATTCATACAATGGTCCCCTATGCCTTCATGTGAAGTTTCGTGGCAAGATGACCCGTTTTTTATTTTTCAAGATTTTTGAAACTTTTTACGGTTCGAGATTTTTTAAAATTTTTTTAGAAAGAGTTTTGTCCCCAAATTTGGTAGAGGTGATCCTTGTATTTTTGTTGGCATGCACAAAACAATTCAGCTAAAAACTCAAAGTGGAGAAGATTTTGTGATCGTTTGAAAAAAGTGTCCCCATTTCAGACACCTTAATGGCTGCTAGCAGACCTATAAAATCTCAAATGCTCTTTAAGGGGGTGTGAGTTCTTGAGGTTTGATGAGGGATAAGGGGCCACTATAAGGGCCAAGTACCAGCACCCATCGCACATCATGTGCGCACACCCCCCCGCCCCCCCAATCACCGGAACCCTCGATGCCGCCGGTTAGGCTCTTCGGCAATGCTCTGGCGATGGTGCCCCAAGCGAAAAAAATGCAACACCAGCACATGTCTAAGCCCAGCATGTGCACCATGGCTCAAACTCTTAGACTGGGAATGAACTCCGTAGGTTTAGACATGGAATGAACTTCGTATGCCTAAGCCAACCCACGAAACAAGCGTGCGGGCGCTCAACCGACCGGAGAGGCAGAATGCGCAAGTCAGGGATCGACCCAGTCCCCCTCTGCATGCTGCTGGTCTCGCTGCCACAACCCTCAGTCTTGCTAGGGCTTAGACAAGGAATGAACTCCCTATGCCTAAGCCAACCCATGAAACGGGTGTGCGGGCACTCAGTCGACTGGAGAGGCAGAATGCGCAAGACGGGGATCGGCCCGGTCCCCCCTGTGTGCTACCGATCCTACTGTCGCAACCTTTGGTCTGGTTAGATCTTAGACTGGGAATGAACTCCATATGCTTAGACTGGGGATGAACTCCATATGCCTAAGTCAACCCATGAAACGAGCGTGCGGGCCCTCAGTCGACCAGAGAGGCAGAATGCGTAAGCCGAGGATCGACCCAATCCCCGCTGTGTGCTGTCGATCCTGCTGTTGGTCCTACTATCGTAACCCTCATTTCGGTCCGATCTTATATTGGGAATGAATTCTGCATGCTTAGACATGGAATAAACTCCCTATGCCTAAGCCAACTCACGAAACGAGTGTGCGGGCGCTCAGTCAGCTTGAGAGGCAGAATGCGCAAGCTGGGGATCGGCCCGGTCCCCCATGCATGCTATCAATCCTGCTACCGCAACCCTCGGTTCGATCCAATCTTAGACTGGGAATGAACTCCGTATGCCTAAGTTAACCCACGAAACGAGCGTTTGGGCGCTGAGCCGACCGGAGAGGCACAATTCGCAAGCCAGGGATCGGCCCGGTCCCCCTCTGCATGCTGCCAGTCCTGCTTCCACAACCCTCGGTCCAGCTGGGGCTTAGACATGGAATGAACTCCTTATGGCTAAGCCAACCCACGAAACGGGGGTGCGGGCACTCAGTTGGCCGGAGAGGCAGAATGTGCAAGCCGAGGAACGACTCGGTCCCCCCTGCATGCTGTCGATCTTGCTGCTGTAACCCTCAGTCTGGTCTGATCTTAGACTGGGAATGAACTCTGTATGCTTAGACTAGGGATGAACTCCGTATGCCTAAGTCAACCCACAAAACAAGCGTGTGGACGCTCAGCCGACCAGAAAGGCAGGATGCGCAAGCCGGGGATCGAACGGGTGGTAGGTGGGTTCAAGCACATCTTCAAATTTCAGCTATGCCACTGCCATTTTTAGGGCTTGTAAATTCATACAATGGTCCCCTATGCCTTCATGTGAAGTTTCGTGGCAAGATGACCCGTTTTCTAATTTTCACGATTTTTGAAACTTTTTGCGGTTCAGGATTTTTTCAAATTTTTTTAGAAAGAGTTTTGTCCCAAAATTTGGTAGTGGTAATCCTTTTATTTTTTTTGGCATGTACAAAAAAAGTCAGCTAAAAACTCAAAGTGGAGAAGATTTTGTGGCCGTTTGAAAAATGTGTCCCCATTTCAGACACTTTAATTGCTACTGGCAGCAAACCTATAAAATCTCAAATGCTCTTTAAGCGGGTTTGAGTTCTTGAGGTTTGATGAGGGATAGGGGGCCAATATAAGGGCCAAGTACCAGCACCCATCGCACATCATGTGCGCAGACCCCCCGGACCCCCCAATCGTCGGAACCACGAATGCCTTCGGTTAGTCTCTCCGGTGATGCTTCGATGATGCTCCGACGATGGTGCCCCGGGTGAAAAAAAATACGACACCAACACATGCCCGAGCCCAGCTAGTGCACCGTGGCTCAAACTCTTAGATTGGGAATGAACTCCATATGCTTAGACATGGAATGAACTCCGTATGCCTAAGCCAACCCACGAAACGAGCGTATGGGCGCTCAACCGACTGGAGAGGCAGAATACGCAAGCCGGGGATCGGTCCAACCCCCCTCTATGTGCTGTCGGTCCCGCTACCACAACCCTCAATCCGGCTAGGGCTTAGACATGGAATGAACTCCCTATGCTTAAGCCAACCCACGAAACGGACATGTGGGCGCTCAGCCGACCGGTGAGGCAGAATGCGCAAGCCGAGGATCACCCCGGTCCCCCTGCGTGCTGCTAATCCTGGTATCGCAACCCTCGGTTCGGTTCAATCTTAGACTGGGATTGAATTTCATATGCTTAGACTAGGGATGAACTCCGTATGCCAAAGACAGCCCACGAAACGAGCGTGTAGGTGCTCAGCCGGCCGGAGAGGTAGAATGTGCAAGCCGGGGACCGACTCGATCCCCCATGCGTGCTGTCGATCCTGTTGCCGCAACCCTCGGTCTGGTCTGATCTGAGACTGGGAATGAACTTCGTATGCCTAAGTCAACCCACAAAATGAGCGTTCGGGCGTTGAGGTGACCGGAGAGGCATAATGCGCAAGTCGGGGATCGGCCCGGTCCCCCTCTGAGTGCTGCCGGTCCCACTGCCACAACCCTTGGTCTGGCTGGGACTTAAACATGGAATGAACTCACTATGCCTAAGCCAACCCATGAAACGGGCATGCGGGCGCTTAGCCGGCCGAAGAGGCAGAATGTACAAGCCGGGGATTGGCTCGGTCCCCTCTACGTGCTGCCGATCCTGCTGTCGCAACCCTTGATCTGGTCCGATCTTAGACTGGGAATGAACTCCGTATGCTTAGACTGGGGGTGAACTCCGTATGCCTAAGTCAACCCACGAAACAAGCCTGTGGGTGCTTAGCCATCCGGAGAGGCATAATGCACAAGCCAGTGATCCAACCAATCACCCTCTGTGTGCTGCCGTTCCCGCTGGCGGTCTTGCTGCCACAACCCTCGGTCTGGCTGGGGCTTAGACATGGAATGAACTTTCTATGCCTAAGCCAACCCATGAAACGAGCGTGCGGGCACTCAGCCGGTCAGAGAGGCAGAATGTGCATGCTGGGGATCCTGCATGCTGTCGATCCTGCTGCGGGTCTTGCTACCGTAACCCTCAGTCCGACTGGGGCTTAGACATGGAATGAACTCTGTATGCCTAAGCCAACCCACAAAATGAGCATGTGGGTGCTCAACCGACCGGAGAGGCAGAATGCACAAGCTGAGGATCAGCTTGGTCCCCCCTGCGTGTTATCGATCTGGCTGTTGGTCCTGCTGCCACAACCCTCGGTCCGGTCCGATCTTAGACTGGGAGTGAACTCCGTATGCTTAGGCATGGAATGAACTCCTATGCCTAAGCCAACCAACGAAACGAGCGTGCGGGCACTCAATCGGCCGGAGAGGCAGAATGCGCAAGCCAGGGACCGGCCTGGTCCCCCCTTGCGTGCTGTCGATCCTACTGGCACAACCCTCGATCCGGTCTGATCTTAGACTGGGAATGAACTCCGTATGCCTAAGTCAACCCACGAAACGAGCGTGCGGGCACTGAGCTAACCGGAGAGGCATAATACGCAAGTCAGGGATCGGTCCGATCACCCTCAGCGTGCTACCAGTCCCGCTGCCACAACCCTCAGTCCGGTTGGGGCTTAGACATGGAATGAACTCCCTATGCCTAAGCCAACCCACGAAATGGGCGTGCGGGCACTCAGCCAGTCGGAGAGGCAGAATGCGTAAGTCAGGGATCGGCTCGATCCCTCCTGCGGGCTGCCGATCCTACTGCCGCAACCCTCGATTCGATTCGATCTTAGACTGGGAATAAACTCCGTATGCTTAGACTGGGGATGAACTCCGGATGCCTAAGTCAACCCACGAACAAGCGTGCAAGTACTCAGTCGACCAGAGATGCCGGTCAGAGAGGTAGAATGCGTAAGCTGAGGATCAACCCGATCCCCCCTGCGTGCTGTCGATCCTGCTACTGGTTGTCCTGTCGTAACCCTCGATCTGGTCCGATCTTAGACTGGGAATGAACTCCGTATGCTTAGACATGAAATGAACTCCGTATGCCTAAGCCAACCCACGAAACGAGCGTGTGGGCGCTCAGCCGGTCGGAGAGCCAGAATGCACAAGCCGAGGATCAACCCAATCCCCCTCTACATGCTATCGATCCTGCTACTGTAACCCTCGGTCCAGTCCGATCTTAGATTGGGAATGAACTCCGTATGCTTAGATTGGGGATGAACTCCATATGCCTAAGTGAACCCATGAAACAAGCCTGCGGGTGCTCAGTTGGCCGAAGAGGCTGGCTGAAGAGGCATAATGTACAAGCCGGGATCAACCCAGCCCCTCTCGATGTCCTGTCGATCCCGCTGGCGGTCCTGCTGCCACAACCCTCGATCCAACTAGAGCTTAAAAATGGATTGAACTCTGTATGCCTGAGGCAACCCACAAAACGAGCGTGCGGGCGCTGAACCGACCAGAAAGGCAGAATGCGCAAGCCGAGGATCAGCCTGGTCCCCCCCATACATGCTGTCGATCCTGCTGCTGGTCCTACTGTCGTAACCCTCGGTTCGATCCGATCTTAGACTCGAAATGAACTCTGTACGCTTAGACGTGGAATGAACTCCGTATGCCTAATCCAACCCACGAAATGAGTGTACGGGTGCTTAGCCGGCTAGAGGGGCAGAATGTGCAAGCCGGAGACTAGCTCGATCCCACCCTATGTGCTGCCAATCTTGCTGCTGCAACCCTCGGTCCAGTCTAATCTTAGACTGGGAATGAATTCTGTATGCCTAAGTCAATCGACGAAACGAGCGTGCGGGCGCTGAGCCGGCTAGAGAGGTATAATGCGCAAGCTGAGGATCGACCCAATCCCCCTCTGTGTGCTATCAGCCCCACTGCCACAACCTTCGGTCCGGTTAGGGCTTAGAAATGGAATGAACTCCCTATGCCTAAGCCAACCCATGAAACGGGCGTGCGGGCGCTCAGCCGGCCGGAGAGGCAGAATGCGCAAGTCAGGGATTGGCCCGGTCCCCCTTTGCGTACTGCCAGTCCCATTGCCACAACCCTCAGTTCAGCTGGGGCTTTGACATGGAATGAGCTCCCTATGCCTAAGCCAACCCATCAAACGAGCATGCGGGCACTCAGCAGGTCGAAGAGGCAGAATGCACAAGCCGGAGATCGGCCCGATCCCTCCTGTGTGTTGTCGATCATGCTACTGGTCCTGCTGTCGCAACCTTTGGTCCGGTCCAATCTTAGACTGGGAATGAACTCCGTATGCTTAGACATGGAATGAACTATGTATGCCTAAGCCAACCCATGAAACGAGCGTGCGGGTGCCCAATCGGCTGGAGAGGCAGAATGCGCTGGTCGGGGATCGGCCCGATCCCCCTCTACGTGTTGTCCGTCCT
>NW_019167949.1:15873246-15908001 GCF_002303985.1 Durio zibethinus | reverse complement strand
TGCCAATCCCACTGCCCAACAACCCTTTGGTCCGGCTGGAGCTTAGACATGGAATGAACTCCCTATGCCTAAGCCAACCAACAAAACGGGCGTACGGGCGCTCAGCAGGCTGGAGAGGCAGAATATCAAGCCGGGGATCGGCCTGGTCCCCCCTATGTGCTATCGATCCTACTGCTGCAACACTTGGTCTGGTTCAATCTTGGACTGGGAATGAACTTCGTATGCTTAGACTGGGGAAGAACTCCGTATGCCTACGTCAACCCACGAAACGAGCGTGCAGGCACTCAGTCGGTCGGAGAGGTCGGTCGGAGAGGCAGAATACGCAAGTCGAGGATTGGACCGGTCCCCCCCGTGTTCTACCGATCCTGCTGCTGGTCCTGCTATCACAACCATCGGTCTGGTCTGATCTTAGACTGGGAATGAACTCCATATGCTTAGACATGGAATGAACTTCGTATGCCTAGGCCAACCCACAAAACGAGCATGCGGGCCTTCAACCGGTCGGAGAGGTAGAATGCGCAAGTCAGGGATCGACCTGATCCCTCTTGTGTGCTATCGATCCTGCTACCGCAACCCTCGGTCTGGTCTGATCTTAGACTAGGAATAACTTCGTATGCCTAAGTCAACCCACGAAACAAGCGTTCGGGCGCTGAGCTGGTCGGAGAGGCATAATGCGCAAGCTTGGGATCGGCCTGGTCCCCCTCTACGTGCTGTCGGTTCTACTGCTACAACCCTCGATCTGACTTGGGCTTAGACATGGAATGAACTCCCTATGCCTAAGCCAACCCACGAAATGGGCGTGTGGGCGATCAGTCGGTCGGAGAGGCAGAATGTGCAAGTCGAGAATCGGCCCAGTCCCCCCTGCTTGCTGTCGATTCTGCTACCGCAACCCTCGGTCCGATCCGATCTTAAACTGGGAATAAACTTCATATGCTTAGACTAGGGATGAACTCCGTATGCCTAAGCCAACCCACGAAACGGGCGTGCGGGCGCTCAGTCGATCGGAGAGGTAGAATGCGTAAGTCGGGGATCAGTCCAATCCTCCTTGCATACTATCGATCCTGCTGCCGCAACCCTTGGTCCGGTTCGATCTTAGACTAGAAATGCACTCCGTATGCTTAGACTGGGGATAAACTCCATATGCCTAAGTCAACCCATGAAACGAGCATGCGGGCACTCAACCGGCCAGAGAGGCAGAATGCGCAAGCTGGGGATTGGCCTGGTCCCCCTCTGCGTGCTGTCGATCTTGCTGTTGGTCCTGCTGTCGTAACCCTCGGTCTGGTTTGATCTTAGACTAGGAATGAACTTCGTATGCTTAGACATGGAATGTACTCCGTATGCCTAAACCAACCCACGAAATGAGCGTACAGGCGCTCAGCCAGCCAAAGAGGCAGAATGTGCAAGTCAGGGATCGACCTGATCCCCCCTTTCGTGCTATCGATCTTGCTGCCGTAACCCTCAGTCCGGTCTGATGTTAGACTGGGAATGAACTTTGTATGCCTAATTCAACCCACGAAATGGGCGTTCGGGCCCTGAGCCAGTCGAAGAGGCATAATACGTAAGCCGAGAATCAGCTCGGTCCCCCTCTGTGTGCTACCAGTCCCGCTGCCACAACCCTCGGTCTGGCTGGGGCTTAGACATGGAATGAACTCCATATGCCTAAACCAACCAACGAAACGGGCGTGCGGGTGCTCAGCCAGCCGGATAGGCAGAATGCACAAGTCAGGGATTGATCCGATCCCCCCTTGCGTGCTGCCGATCTTGCTGCTGCAACACTCGATCCGGTCTGATCTTAGACTGGGAATTAACTCCATATGGTTAGACTGGGGATGAACTCCGTATGCCTAAGTCAACCCACGAAACGAGCGTACGTGCGCTTAGCCGACCGGAGAGGTATAATGTGAAAGCTGGTGATCAGCCCGATCCCCCTTTGCGCGTTGCCAATCCTGCTGCCGTAACCCTCGGTCCGACTAGGGCTTAGACATGGAATGAACTCCATATGCCTAAGCGAACCCATGAAACGAGCGTGTGGTGCTCAGCCGACCGGAGAGGTAGAATGTGCAAGCCGGGGATCGGCCTGATCTGCCTCTATATACTGTCGATCGTGCTATCGTAACCCTCTGACCAACCCGATCTTAGAATGGGAATGAACTCCGTATGCTTAGACATGGAATGAACTCTGTATGCCTAAGCCAACCCACGAAATACGGGCGTTCAGCTGGTCATAGAGGTAGAATGCGCAAGCCAGGGATCAACCCAGTCCCCCCTATGTGCTATCGATCCTGCTACCATAACCCTCAGTCTGGCACGGTTCCCCCATCGCACATCATGTGCGCACACCCCATCGAACCCCCCAATCGTCGGAACCCCAATGCCTCCAGTTAGGCTCTCCATCCCGCAGTCGTAACCCTCGGTCCAATCCGATCTTAGACTACGAATGGACTCTGTATGCCTAATTCAACCCATGAAACGAGCGTATGGGCGTTGAGCCGATCGGAGAGGCATAATGCACAAGTCGAGGATCGGCCTGATCCCCCTCTGCGTGCTGCCACTCTCGCTGCCACAACCCTTGGTCCGGCTAGGTCTTAGACATAGAATGAACTCCCTATGCCTAAGCCAACCCATAAAATGGGCGTGCGGGCGCTCAGTCGGCCGAAGAGATAGAATGTGCAAGCCGGGGATCGGCCCGATACCCCCTACGTGCTACAGATCCTGCTACCGCAACCCTCGGTCCGGTCTGATCTTAGGCTGGGAATGAACTCCGTATGCTTGGACTGGGGATGAACTCCATATGCCTAAGTCAACCCACGAAACGAGTGTGCGAGTGCTCAGCTGACCAGAGAGGCAGGATGCGCAAGCTGGGGATCGAATGGGTAGTAGGTGGGTTCAAGCACATCTTCATATTTATGCCATGCCAATGCCATTTTCATGGCTTGTAAATTCATACAATGGTCCCCTAAGCCTTCATGTGAAGTTTTGTGGCAAGATGACCCATTTTCTATTTTTCATGATTTTTGAAACTTCTTACTGTTCATGATTTTTTAAAATTATTTTAGAAATAGTTTTGCCCCCAAATTTGGTAGAGGTGATCCTTGTATATTTTTTTGGTATGCACAAAAAAAATCAGCTAAAAACTCGAAGTGGAGAAGATTTTGTGATCATTTGGAAAAAGTGTCCCCATTTTAGACACTTTAATGGCTACTGGCAGCAAACCTATAAAATCTCAAATGCTCTTTAAGGGGGTGTGAGTTCTCAAGGTTTGATGAGGGATAGGGGGCCAATATAAGGGCCAAGTACCAGCACCCATGGCACATTATGTGCGCACACCCCCTAGCCCCCCCAATCGCCGGAACCCCCAATGCTGCCGGTTAGGCTCTCCTGTGATGCTCCGGCGATGCTACCCCAGGTGAAAAAAATTTGACACTTGCACTTGCCCAAGCCTAGCATGTGGACC
The DNA here is from genome assembly GCF_002303985.1 of Durio zibethinus. Next base: position 15,904,547 of record NW_019167949.1, on the reverse strand, counting down.
ATGGCTCAAAATCTTAGACTAGAATGAACTTTGTATGCTTAGACATGGAATGAACTTCGTATGCCTAAGCCAACTCACGAAACGAGCGTGCGGGCGCTCAGCCGGTCGGAACGACAAAATGTGCAAGCCAGGGATCGGCCCGATCCCTTTTTGCGTGCTGCTGGTCCCATTGCCACAACCTTAGTCTGGCTAGGGCTTAGACATGGAATGAACTCCTTATGCCCAAGCCAACCCATGAAATGGGCGTGTGGGCGCTCAACCGGCCGGAGAGGTAGAATGCGCAAGCTAGGGATTGGCCTGGTCCCCCCTGTGTGCTACCGATCCTACTGTCGCATCCCTCAATCCAATCTGATCTTAGACTGGGGATGAACTCTGTACGCCTAAGTTAACCCTCGAAATGAGCGTGCCCACATTCAGCTAACCGAAGAGGCCAGTCGGAGTGGCATAATGCATAAGCCGAGGATCAGCCCGATCCCCCTCTGCGTGCTGTCGATCCCATTGCCGGTCCTGCTGCCATAACCCTCGGTCTGGCTGGGGCTTAGACATGGAATGAACTCCGTATGACTAAGCCAACCCATGAAACGAGTGTATAGGCGCTCAGTCGGTCAGACAGGCAGAATGCACAAGCCAGGGATCGGCCCGATCCCCGCCTGTGTGCTACCGATCCTGCTGCTGGTCCTGCTACTGCAACCCTCGGTCCGGTCCGATCTTAGACTGTGAATGAAGTTTGTATGCTTAGACATGAAATAAACTCCGTATGCCTAAGCCAATCGACGAAACGAGCGTACGAGCGCTCAACCGATTGGAGAGGCAGAATGTGTAAGCCGGGGATCGACCCGATCCCACCCTATGTTCTATCGATCTTGCTACTATAACTCTTGGTCCAGTCCGATCTTAGACTAGGAATGAACTCCGTATGCCTAAGTCAACCCATGAAACGAGTGTGCGGGCGCTGAGCCGATGAGAGAGCCATCTGCATGCTGTCAGTCTCACTGCTGCCACAACCCTCAGTCCGACTGGGGCATAGACATGGAATGAACTCCGTATGCCTAAGCCCACCCATGAAATGGGCGTACGAGTGCTCAGCCCACTGGAGAGGTAAAATGCGCAAGCCAAGGATCAGTCTGGTCCCCCTGCGTGCTGCCGATCCTGCTACCGTAACCCTCGGTCTGGTCCGATCCTAGACTGGGAATGAACTCCATATGCCTAGACTACGGATGAACTCCGTATGCCTAAGTCAACCCACGAAACGAGTGTGCGGGTGCTCAGTCGACCAGAGAGGCTGGCCAGAGATGTGTAATGCGTAAGCTGGGGATCGGCCCGATCCCCCTCTGCATGCTGTCGATGCTGGTCTTGCTGCCACAACCCTCGGTTCGGCTAGGGCTTAGACATGGAATGAACTCTGTATGCCTAAGCCAACCCACGAATCGAGCGTGCGGGCGCTCAGTCGGTCGGAGAGGTAGAATGCACAAGTCGGGGATCGGCCCAGTCCCCCCCTGTGTGCTGTCGATCCTGATGCTGGTCCTACTACCGCAACCCTCAGTTCGATTCGATCTTAGACTAGGAATGAACTCCGTATGCTTAGACATGGAATGAACTCCGTATGCCTAAGCCAACCCATGAAACGAGCGTACGAGCGCTCAGCCAGTCGGAGAGGCAGAATGCGCAAGCCGGGGATCGACCCAATCCCTCCCTACGTGCTGTCAATCCTGCTGCCACAACCCTCAGTCTGGTCCGATCTTAGACTGGGAATGAAATCCATATGCCTAAGTCAACCCACGAAACGAGCGTACGGGCACTGAGCCGACCGAAAAGGCATAATGCGCAAGCCAGGGATCGACTCGGTCCCCCTCTGGTGCTGTCGGTCCGGCTGCCACAACCCTCGGTCTGACTGGGGCTTAGACATGGAATGAGCTCCCTCTACCTAAGCCAACCCATGAAACGGGCGTACGGGTGCTCAGTCGACCGGAGAGGTAGAATGCGCAAGTCGGGGATCGGCCTTTGAATATCTTGTGACCGTTTGAAATAAGTGTCCCCATTTTAGACACTTTAATGGCTACTGGCAACAAACCTATAAAATCTCAAATGCTCTTTAAGGGGGTGTGAGTTCTCGAGGTTTGATGAGGGATAGGGGGCCAATATAAGGGCCAAGTACCAGCACCCTTCGCACATCATGTGCACACACCCCCCGACCCCCCTAATCGTCGGAACCCCCAACGCCGCCGGTTAGGCTCTCCAACGATGCTCCGACGATGGTGCCTTAGGCGAAAAAAATATGCCACCAGCACATGCCTGAGCCCAGCATGTTCACCGTGGCTCAAAATCTTAGACGGGGAGTGAACTCCGTATGCTTAGACATGGAATGAACTCTGTATGCCTAAGCCAACCCACGAAACGAGCGTACGGGCGCTCAGCCGGCTGGAGAGGCAGATGCGCAAGCAGGGGATCAGTTCAATCCCCCCCTGCGTGCTATCGATCCTGCTGCTGCAACCTTCCGTCCGGTCCGATCTTAGGCTGGGAATGAACTCCGTACGCATAAGTCAACCCACGAAATGAGTGTGCAGGCGCTGAGCCGGCAGAATAGGCATAATGCCCAAGCTGGGGATCCGCCCGATCCCCATCTACATGCTACTGATCCCACTGCCACAACCTCGGTTCAGCTGAGGCTTAGACATGGAATGAACTCCCTATGCCTAAGCTAACCCATGAAACGGGCGTGCAGGCGCTCAGCCGGCCGGAGAGGCAGAATGTGCAAGCCGAGGATCGGCCCGATCCTACCTGCGTGCTGTCAATCCTACTGTCGCAACCCTCGGTTTGGCCTGATCTTAGACTGGGAATGCACTCCGTATGCTTAGACTGGGGATGAACTCCGTATGCCTAAGTCAAACCATAAAACGAGCGTGCGGGCACTCAGTCGACCGGAGGGGCAGAATGCACAAGCTGGGGATCGACCCGATCCCTCCCTGCGTGCTGCCGTCCTGCTGCTAGTCCTGCTACTACAACCCTCGATCTGGTCTAATCTTAGACTGGGAATGAACTTCATATTCTTAGACATGGAATGAACTTCGTATGGATAAGCCGACCCACGAAACGAGCGTGCGGGCGCTCAGTCGGCCGAAAAGGCAGAATGCGCAAGCTGGGGATCGACCCGATCCCCCTCTGTGTGCTGTCGATCTTGCTACCGTAACCCTCCGTCCGGTCCGATCTTAGACTGGGAATGAACTTCGTATGCCTAAGTCAACCCACGAAATGAGCATGCGGGCGCTGAGCCAACCGGAGAGGCATAATGCGTAAGCCGAGGATCAGCCTGATCCCCTTCTATGTGCTACTGATCCCACTGTCACAACCCTCGGTCCGGCTAGGGCTTAGACATGGAATGAACTTCGTACGCCTAAGCCAACCCACGAAATGAATGTACGGGCACTCAACTAGCCAGAGAGGTAGAATGCGTAAGTCGGGGATTAGCTCGGTCCCCCCCTGCGTGTTGCCGATCCTGCTGCTGGTCCTACTACCGTAACCCTTAGTTCGGTCTGATCTTAGACTGGGAATGAACTCTGTATGCTTAGACATGGAATGAACTCCGTATGCCTAAGCCAACCCACAAAACAAGCGTGCAGGCGTTCAGCCAGCAGGAGAGGTAGAATGCACAAGCCGGGGACCGGCCTGGTCCCCCCTTGCGTGCTGTCAATCCTACTGCTGCAACCCTCAGTCCGGTCCGATCTTAGACTGGGAATGAACTCCGTATGCCTAAGTCAACCCATGAAACGAGCGTACGGGCACTGAGCCGGTCGGAGAGGCATAATGCGTAAGCCGGGGGTCGACTGGGTCCCCCTCTGCGTGCTACCGGTCCCGCTACCACAACCCTCGATCCGACTGGGCCTTAGACATGGAATGAGCTCCCTATGCCTAAGCCAAACCATGAAACGGGCGTGCAGCACTTAGTAGGTCGGAGAGGCAGAATGCGCAAGTCGGGGATTGACCGATCTTAGACTGGGAATGAACTTCGTATGGCTTAGCCAACCCATGAAATGAGCGTGCGGGTGCTTAGTCGGCCGGAGAGGCAGAATGTGCAAGCTGGGGATTGGCCCGATCCCCCCTGCGTGCTGTCGATCCTGCTGCTAGTCCTGCTGCTGCAACCCTTGGTCCGGTTCGATCTTAGACTGGGAATGAACTCTGTATGCTTAGACATGGAATGAGCTTCGAATGGCTAAGCCAACCCACGAAACGAGCGTGGGGGGGTCAGCCGACCGGAGAGGCAGAATGCATAAGCCGAGGATCAACTTGGTCCTTCCCTGCGTGCTGTCGATCCTGCTGCCGCAACCCTTGGTTCGGTCTGATCTTAGACTGGGAATGAACTTGGTATGCCTAAGTCAACCCACAAAATGAACATACGGGCGCTGAACTGATCGAAAAGGCATAATGCACAAGCCGGGGATCGACCTGATCCCCCTTTACGTGCTGCCGCTCCCACTGCCACAACCCTCGGCTCGGCTAGGGCTTAGACATGGAATGAAGTCCCTATGCCTAAGCCAACCCACGAAATGGGCGTGCGGGTGCTCAGCCAACCGGAGAGGTAGAATGCGTAAGCCAGAGATTGGCCCAGTCCCCTCTGTGTGCTACCGATCCTGCTGTCGTAACCTTCGGTCCAGTCTGATCTTAGACTGGGAATGAACTTTGTATGCTTAGACTGGGGATGAACTCCATATGCCTAAGTCAACCCACGAAACGAGCGTGCGGGCGCTCAGCCGACTAGAGAGGCAGGATGCGTAAGTCGGGGATCAAATGGGTGGTAGGTGGGTTGAAGCACATCTTCATATTTCTGCCATGCCAATACCTTTTTTATGGCTTGTAAATTCATACAATGGTCCCCTAAGCCTTCATGTGAAGTTTCGTGGCAAGACGACCCGTTTTCTATTTTTCATGATTTTCACAACTTTTTACGGTTCGAGATTTTTTAAAATTTTTTTAGAAAGAGTTTTGTCCCCAAATTTGGTTGAGGTGATCCTTGTATTTTTGTTGGCTTGCACAAAAATATTCAGCTAGAAACTCGAAGTGGAGAAGATTTTGTGACTGTTTGAAAAAAGTATCCCCATTTCAGACACTTTAATGGCTACTGGCAGCAAACCTATAAAATCTCAAATGCTCTTTAAGGGGGTCTGAGTTCTTGAGGTTTGATGAGGGATAGGGGGCCAATATAAGGGCCAAGTGTCACACCCTGGGCGGGCGCGCCAGGCACATCAGGCGCACCAGCAGGCGAGCCAGAGGTTGAGGCCTGCAGACCAGGCGTGCTGGCGGGTATCGCACGCAAAGCCTAGCAAACGAGTTCAGAACGCCCACCCAACTTGCAGGCCAGCCCGTGAGACCAAGGCCTAGCATACAAGCTGGCTGCACCACAACCAGAAGGGCCAAAGGTGCTGGACACACAAGGGAAGCTTATGGAAGCAGGCAGGATCAGCAGCAGCATCCTGACAGATTTGGTTGACCCTGAAAATCAGGAGTTAGCATCCTGATTGATTGTAATCTGTATAATCCCATGATTTTAGCCTTTATTCAAGGGATATTGCCATTAAGTATAAGCTGGAGCCTTAACTATAAATAGAGGGCTGCTCCTCCCTCATTTGTACACCATCAAAGACTTCTGTTTCAGTGAATACAAGAGCATTTCTAGAATTCTACCTTCTTATCCTGTTTCTCTTTAACTTGCGTAATCAGCCCTTCCTATTGTTCTAGTGCCCGTACGCTTGTGTTTTAGGCTGACTTAGGCTTAAAGGAGGAGATTCCAAGCCTAAGGCCGCATGGTTTCTGAGTCTAAGGTCAGAGCCCGTGACAGCTGGTATCAAAGCAAGTTCGATTCTACGTGTTTGTGTTGTGCAGGTTAGAGGAGATGGCATCCCAAAGTGACGCTGCTAACCAACAACCAGAGGCCCAGGAGCATAGGTGTGAAAGAGGGAGGAAAGCCAGTTCTAGAGATATCTGGTCTACCATGGACGGTAGGTTGGCCAAGGTGGAGGTGACCATGGGCGACATGGGGGGGAAAAGCTTGAGGGGGTAAAGACTCACATTGCATCGCTAGACTCCATGGGGAGGAGATCCAAAGTGAGCTGCAAGCTGCTCTCAACAAAGGCTTGGACGTGTTCACCCAAAAGAATCAGACCTTGGAGGCTGAAGTGCTGACCTTGCGCAATGGCATGGAGGCATGCACCAGCGGATGGAAAAGGTTAGCAGTGAGCTCGTTGCTTGCAAGACTGCCATTGGGAATGGCATGTTTACTGGAGTGTCCAAGTCCAGATTGGATGTCCCTAAGCCTAAGGAGTTCAAGGTAACTAGGGGTGCCAAGGAAGTAGATAACTACCTTTGGGGTATGGAGCAGTACTTTCAAGGCCATGGGCATGCAAGACGAGGTGATAAAGGTAAGCGCCGCTGCTATGTATCTCACTGATGTAGCCTTATTGTGGTAGAGGCGCAGGTGTGATGATGTCAGGTGTGGGAGTGCCAAGATTGGAACTTGGGCAGAGTTCCAAAAGGTGTTCAGAGAACAATTTTACCTAGAGTATACCGATGATGAGGCGCGGGCAAAGTTGCGCAGGCTAAGCCAGCAAGGGGACATAAGGGAGTATGTCCAAAAATTCTCTGAACTAATGCTACAGATCTCGAATCTAGGTGAGAAGGACTCCTTATTTGCTTTCATGGATGGGCTGAAGCCGTGTGTGACGCATGAGCTACAAAAGAGAGGAGTTCATGACTTGGCTAAAGCCATGACTACTGCGAAGGCCTTGATAGAGTTCAAGCCTCTGAACAAGTTCGAGTCTACCAAGCCCAAGGGTAAGGGCAGGGACGATAGGGATCGAAAGAAGCAGTCCAAAGGGAAGGATCATGATTGAGAGTCCAAGGATGGAGACCGAGACCGTTCAACCAAGGATGGCGAGAGGAAGCCACCAGCAGGCAAGTGGAAAGCAAAAAGGGACCGAGAGCCACTAGCATGCTACCTATGTGGAGTGAGCCACATAGCACGCAATTACCCACAGAAGGGCAAGCTGGCTGCTGTAGACAAGGAGTCTGACGAGGAGCCAGAGTCAGGGGTAGCAAAGCTTGGGTCGTTAGTGCTCAATGCTATCCAGAGTAAGGGGAGCTGCAAGCCAAAGGGCTTGATGTTTGCGGATCTGATGGTTGCAGGTCAGAAGGTGAGCGTACTAGTGGACATAGGTGCCTCACATTTTTTTTATTTCAGGTGATAGAGCCCGGAACTCAGACTAAAGATGCAGAAAGGGGTTGGTACCATCAAAACAGTGAACTCCAAGGAAGTTCCAGCCATTGGAGTAGCATGGGGAGTGGAGTTACAGCTTGGAGACTGGAAAGGCAAAAAGACCATTGAGGTAATACCCCTTGACGACTATGAGTTTGTGATTAGGTTGGATTTCCTTATTCGGATTAATGCCCTCCTTGTGCCTTTTGTCGATTGTGTTTGCATCTTGGATGCACGGTGCCAATGCCTAGTGCCATTGAAGAGAGGGTCTGGAGTTGGGTCACGGGTGGTGTCAGCCATCCAATTTGCCAAGGCGGTAAGCAAACAAGAAGACACCTTTTTGGTAGCCCTGAAATACGATGAGCTAAGGGAGAAGGAGATCGAGTCACCCTTGGAGGTGCTAAAGGTGCTGAAGACCTTTAGTGATGTGATGCCCGCAAAGCTACCTAGCAAGCTACCACCTATGAGAAAGGTGGACCACAAGATCGAGCTGGTGTCCGAGGCCAAGCCACTAGCTAGAGCCCCTTACCAAATGTCTCTACCAGAGTTGGAGGAGTTCAGGAAGCAGCTCAAAGAGTTAGTTGATGCTGGCTTCATCAGGCCATTAAAGGCACCCTGTGGTGCACCGGTTCTATTTCAGTGCAAGCATGATGGGTTGTTACGATTGTGCATAGACTACCGGGCTTTGAACAAGCTGACCATCAAGAACAAGTACCCCATCCCACTCATTACAGACTGGTTCGATCAACTTGGGAGAGCAAGGTGGTTCACCAAGCTGGATTTGAGGTCAGGCTACTATCAAGTTAGGATCGCGGTGGGAGATGAGCCAAAGACAGCATGTGTCACTCGGTATGGTTCGTATGAGTTCTTGGTGATGCCTTTCGGACTCACGAACACCTCAGGAACATTCTGCACCCTTATTAACAAGGTACTTTAGTCATTCCTTGATCGGTTTGTTATGGTTTATTTGGATGACATTGTGATCAACAGTCAGACTTTGGGAGAGCATGTAGACCACTTGAGACAGGTGTTCGAGGTGTTGCGGGTGCACAAGCTGTTTGTCAAGAGGGAGAAGTGCTCATTCACCCAGTAGGAGATCCCGTTCCTTGGCCACATAGTGGGAGGTGGCAAGATACGCATGGATGAAGGCAAGATACAGGCCAACCTGGAGTGGCAACCACCAGCCAAGGTCACTGAGTTGAGATCGATCCTTGGGCTGGTCAACTACTATAGGTGCTTCATCAAAGGTCACTCAGCAATAGCCATGCCATTGAATGACTTACTCCGATGATGCTCTGGCGATGGTACCCTAGGTGAAAAAAATGCGGCACCAGCACATGCCCGAGCCCAGCATGTGCACCGTGGCTCAAAATCTTAAATTGGGAATGAACTCCGTATGCTTAGACATGGAATAAACTCCGTATGCCTAAGCCAACACACGGAACGAGCGTACGGGCACTCAGCCGATCGGAGAGGCAGAATGCACAAGTCGGGGATCGGCCCATTCCCCCCTGTGTGCTGTCGATCCTGCTATCGCAACCCTCGGTCCGATCTGATCTTAGACTGGGAATGAACTCCCTATGCCTAAGTCAACCCACGAAACGAGCATGCGGGCATTGAGTAGGCTGGTGAGGCATAATGCACAAGCCGAGGATTGGTCCGATCCCCCGATGCATGCTATCGGTCCCACTGCGACAACCCAAGGTCCAACTGGGGCTTAGACATGGAATGAGCTCCCTATGCCTAAGCCAACCCACGAAATGGGTGTGTGGGTGCTCAGCCGGGCGGAGAGACAGAATACGTAAATCGGGGATCAACTCGGTTCCCCCTGGGTGGTGTCAATCCTACTGTCGCAACCCTCAGTCCGGTCTGATCTTAGACAGGGAATGAACTTCATATGCTTAGATTGGGGATGAACTCCGTATGCCTAAGTCAACTCATGAAACGAACATGCAGGCACTCAGCCGACTATAGAGGCAGGATGCGCAAGTCGGGGATCGAACGGGTGGTAGGTGGGTTCAAGCACATCTTCATATTTCTGCCATGCCAATGCCATTTTTATGGCTTGTACATTCATACAATGGTCCCCTAAGCCTTCATGTGAAGTTTCATGGCAAGATGACCCGTTTTCTATTTTTCACGATATTCAAAACTTTTTACGGTTCGGGATTTTTTAAAATTTTTTTGGAAAGAGTTTTCTGCCCAAATTTGGTAGAGGTGATCCTTGTATTTTTTTTGTCATGCAAAAAAAAATTCAGCTAAAAACTCGAAGTGGAGAAGATTTTGTGACCATTTGAAAAAAGTGTCCCCATTTAAGACACTTTAATGGCTACTGGTAGCAAACCTATAAAATCTCAAATGCTCTTTAAGGGGGTGTGAGTTCTCGAGGTTTGATGAGGGATAGGGGGCCAATATAAGGGCCAAGTGCCAGCACCCATCGCACATTATGTGCGCACACCCCCCGGCCCCCCAATCACCAGAACCCCCAATGCTGTCGGTTAGGCTCTCCGGCGATGCTTCGATGATGGTGCCTCGGGCGAAAAAAATGTGGCACTAGCACATGCCCGAGCCCAGCATGTGCACCGTGGCTCAAACTCTTAGACTGGAATGAACTCCGTATGCTTAGAGATGGAATGAACTCCGTATGCCTAAGCCAACACACGAAATGACCGTGCGGGCGCTCAGCCGACCGGAGAGGCAGAATGCGTAAGCCGAGGATCGGCTCGGTCCCCCTCTACGTGATGCCGATCCAGCTACCACAACCCTCAGTTTGCCTAGGACGTAGACATGGAATGAACTCCCTGTGCCTAAGCCAACCCACGAAGGGCGTGCGGGCACTCAGCCTGCCGGAGAGGCAGAATGCGTAAGTCAGGGATCGACCCGGTCCCCCTTACGTGTTGCCGATCCTGCTGCCGCAACCCTCGATCCAGTCCGATCTTAGACTGGAAATGAACTTCGTATGCTTAGACTGGGGATGAACTCCGTATGCCTAAGTCAACCCACGAAACGAGTGTGCGGACGCTCAGTCGACCCGAGAGGCAGGATGCACAAGCCGAGGATCGAACGGGTGGTATGTGGGTTCAAGCGCATCTTCATATTTCTTCCATGCCAATGCCATTATTATGGCTTGTAAATTCATACAATGGTCCCCTAAGCCTTCATGTGAAGTTTCGTGGCAAGACGACCCGCTTTCTATTTTTCATGATTTTTGAAACTTTTTATGGTTCGGGATTTTTTAAACATTTTTTAGAAAGAGTTTTGTCCCCAAATTTGGTAGAGGTGATCCTTTTATTTTTGTTGGCATGCATAAAAACATTCAGCAAAAAACTCGAAGTGGAGAAGATTTTGTGACCGTTTGAAAAAAGTGTCCCCATTTCAGACACTTTAATGGCTACTGGCAGCAAACCTATAAAATCTCAAATGCTCTTTAAGGGGGTGTGAGTTCTCGAGGTTCGATGAGGGATAGGGGGCCAATATAAGGGCCAAGTACTAGTACCCATCGCACATCATGTGCGCACACCCCCCCGGCCCCCCAATTGTCGGAACCCCCAATGCCGTCGGTTAGGCTCTCCGGCGATGCTCCAGCGATGGTGCCCCGGGTGAAAAAAATGTGGCACCAACACATGCCTGAGCCCAGTATGTGCACCATGGCTCAAACTCTTAAACTGGGAATGAACTCTATATGCTTTGACATGGAATGAACTTCGTATGCCTAAGCCAACCCACAAAATGAGCATACGGACGATCAGCCGGCAAGAAAGGTAGAATGCACAAGCCGGGGATTGGCTCGATCCCCCTCTGCATGCTGCCGGTCCCGTTGCCACGACCTTCAGTCCGGTTGGGGCTTAGACATGGAATGAACTCCCTATGCCTAAGCCAACCCATGAAACGGGCGTACGGGCGCTCAACCGACCGGAGAGGCAGAATGCGCAAGCCGGGGATCAGCTCAGTCCCCCCTGCGTGCTACCGATCCTGCTGTCGCAACCCTCGGTCTAGTCTGATCTTAGACTGGGAATGAACTTCATGTGCTTAGATTGGGGATGAACTCCATAGGCCTAAGTCAACCCATAAAACGACCCTGCAAGTGCTCAACCGATCGTAGAGGCCGACCAAAGAGGCAGAATGCGCAAGCTGGGGATCAGGCCCGATCCCCCCTTGCGTGCTGCCGATCTTGCTGCTAGTCCTGCTATCGTAAACCCTTCGGTCTGGTCAGATCTTTAGACTGGGAATGAACTCCATATGCTTAGACATGGAATTAACTCCGTATGCCTAAGCCAACCCACGAAATGAGCATACGGGCGCTCAGCTGGCTAGAGAGGTAGAATGCGCAAGTCGAGGACTAACCTGGTCCCCCCTGCGTGCTGTCAATCCAGCTGTCGCAACCCTCAGTCTGGTTCTGATCGTGAGATTGGAATGAACTCCGTATCCCTAAGTCAACCCACGAAACGAGCATTCGGGCGCTGAGCTGGCCAGAGAGGCATAATGCGCAAGCCGGTCCCCCTCCGCGTGTTACCGGTCCCACTGCCATAACCGTCGATCCAGCTGGGGCTTAGACATGGAATGAACTCCCTATGCCTAAGCCAACCCATGAAACGGGCATGCGGGTGATCAGCCGGTCGGAGAGGCAGAATACGTAATCCGAGAATCGACCCGATCCCCCTACGTGCTACCGATCCTATTGCCACGAACCTCGATCCGGTCCGATCTTAAACTGGGAATGAACTCTGCAGGCTTAGATTGGGGATGAACTCCGTATGCCTAAGTCGACCCACGAAACGAGCGTGCGGCCACTCAACCGGCCGGGGAGGTCGGCTGGAGAGGCATAATGCACAAGCCGGCGACCAGCCCGGTCCCCCTCTGTATGCTACCGATCCCGTTACCGGTCCTGCTACCACAACCCTCGGTCCGACTGGGGCTTAGACATGGAATGAACTCTGTATGCCTAAGCCAACCCATGAAACGAGCGTGTGGGTGTTCAGTCAACAGGAGAGGTAGAATGCGCAAGTCGGGGATCGGCCTGGTCCCCCACTGCGTGCTGTCGATCCTACTGTTGATCCTGCTGCCGCAACCTTCGATTCGGTTTGATCTTAGACTGGAAATGAACTCCGTATGCTTAGACATGGAATGAACTCCGTATGCCTAAGCCAACCCACAAAACAAGCGTGCGGGCACTCAGCCGGTCGAAGAGGCAGAATGTGCAAGTTGAGGACCCACCCGATCCCCCCTGCGTGTTGTCGATCCTGCTGCCACAACCCTTGGTCCAGTCCGATCTTAGACTAAGAATGAACTCCGTATGCCTAAGTCAACCCACGAAACGAGGGTGCAGGCGCTCGGTCGACCGGAGAGGCCGATCGAAGAGGCACAATGCACAAATCGGGGATCAGCCTGGTCCCCCTCTGCGTGCTGTCGATCCCTTTGTCGGTCTTGCTACCACAACCCTTGGTCCGGTTGGGGCTTAGACGTGGAATGAACTCCGTATGCCTAAGCCAACCCATCGCACATCATGTACGCACACCCCCTGACCCCCCCAATCGTCGAACCCCCAATGCTGCCGGTTAGGCTCTCCGATGATGCTCCAATGATGCTCCGATGATGGTACCCCAGGTGAAAAAAATACGACACCAGCACATGCCCGAGCCCAACATGTGCACCGTGGCTCAAACTCTTAGACTGGGAATGAACTCCGTAAGCTTAGACATGGAATGAACTCTATATGCCTAAGCCAACTCATGAAATGAGCGTGCGGGCGCTCAGTCAAGCAGAGAGGCAGAATGCGCAAGCCGGGGATCAGCCCGGTCCCCCTTTTCGTGCTGTCGATCCCAATACCACAACCCTTGGTCCAACTGGGGCTTAGACATGGAATGAACTCCCTATGCCTAAGCCAACCCATGAAACAGGCGTGCGGGTGCTCAGCCAATTGGAGAGGTAGAATGCACAAGCTGAGGATCAGCTCGGTCCCCCTACGTGCTGTCGATCCTGCTATCGCAACCCTCGGTCCGATCTGATCTTAGACTGGGATGAACTCCGTATGCTTAGACTGGGGATGAACTCCGTATGCCTAAGTCAACCCAGGAAACAAGCGTACGGGCGCTCAGCCGGACCGGAGAGGTAGAATGCACAAGCCGGGGATCAGCCCGGTCCCCCCTACTTGCTATCGATCCTACTGCTGGTCCTGCTACCACAACCCTTGGTCCGGTTTGATCTTAGACTCGGAATGAACTCCGTATGGTTAGACATGGAATGAACTCCTTATGCCTAAGCCAACCCATGAAACGAGTGTGCGGGTGCTCAACCAACCGGAGAGGCAGAATACATAAACCTGGGACCGGCCCGATCCCCCCTGCGTGCTGTCGATCCTACTAATGCAACCCTCGGTCTAGTCTGATCTTAGACTAGGAATGAACTCCGTATGCCTAAGTCAACCCATGAAATGAGCATTCGGGCGCTGAGCCAGCTGGAGAGGCATAATGCGCAAGTCGAGGATCGGCCCGGTCCCCCTCTGTATGCTATCGGTCCGACTGCCACAACACTCGGTCCGGCTGGGGCTTAGACATGGAATGAACTCCCTATGCCTAAGCCAACCCACGAAATGGGCGTGCGGGCAGCTGACCGGAGAGGCAGAATACGTAAGCCGGGGATCGACCTGGTCCCCCTTGCGTGCTGTCGATCCTGCTACCGTAACCATCGGTCCAGTCTGATCTTAGATAGGGAATGAACTCCGTATGCTTAGACTGGGGATGAACTCCGTATGCCTAAGTCAACCCATGAAACGAGCGTGCGAGCGCTCAGCCGACCGAAGATACATAATGCGCAAGCTGGGGAACAGTCCGATCCCCCTCTGCGTGCTGTCGATCCCGCTGCCTGTCCGAATGCCATAACCCTAGGTCCGGCTGGGGCTTAGACAAGGAATGAACTCCGTATGCCTAAGCCAACCCACGGAACGAGCGTGCGGGTGCTCAACTGACCAAAGAGGTAGAATGCTCAAGCCGAGGATCGACCCGGTCCCCCCTACGTGCTGTCGATCCTGCTACTGGTCCTACTACCATAACCCTCGGTCCAATCCGATCCTAGATTGGGAATGAACTGCGTATGCCTAAGCCAACGCATGAAACAAGCGTGCGTAAGCCGGGGATCGGCTCGATCCCCCTTGCGTGTTGTCAATCCTGCTGCTACAACCCTCGGTTCGGTCTGATCTTAGACTAGGAATGAACTCTGTATGCCTAACCCAACGCACGAAATGAGTGTGCGGGTGCTGCACCGATCGGAGAGGTATAATGTGCCAGTCGGGGATCAGCCCGATCCCACTCTACGTGCTACTAGTCTCGCTGCCACAACCCTCGGTCCGATGGGGCTTAGACATGGAATGAACTCCCTATGCATAAGCCAAAACATGAAACGGGCTTACGGGCACTCAGTCGGTCGGAGAGGCAGAATGCATAAGCCGAGAATCAGCTCGATCCCCCCTACGTGTTGCCTATCCTGTTGCCACAACCCTCGGTCTGATCTGATCTTAGACTGGGAATGAACTTCGTGTGCTCAGACTGGGGATGAACTCTGTATGCCTAAGTCAACCCACGAACGAGCGTGCAAGTGCTCAACCAGTTGGAGAGGTCGATCGGGGAGGCAAAATGCGCAAGCCGGGGATCGGGTCGATCCCCCCTACGTGCTGTCGATCCTGCTGCTGGTCCTGCTGTCGTAACCCTCGGTCCGGTCTGATCTTAGACTGGGAACGAACTCCGTATTCTTAGACATGGAATGAACTCCGTATGCCTAAGCCAACCCATGAAATGAGCGTGCGGGCGCTCAGCCAACCGGAGAGGCAGAATGCACAAGCCGGGGACTAACCCAATCCCCCTCTACGTGTTGTCGATCCTGCTGCCGCAACCCTCGGTCTGATCCGATCTTAGACTGGAAATGAACTCTGTATGCCTAAGTCAACCCACGAAATGAGCGTGTGGGCGTTGAGCTAGTCGGACATGCATAATGCACATGTCGGGGATCTGCCCGATCCCCTCTACGTGCTGTCAGTCCCGCTGCCACAACCCTCGGTCCGACTAGGGTTAGACATGTAATGAACTCCCTATGCCTAAGCCAACCCACTAAACGAGCGTGCGGGTGCTTAGCCAGCCGAAGAGGCAGGCCAGAGAGGTAGAATGCGCAAGTCGGGGATCAGTTGCGTCCCCCCTGCTTGCTACCAATCCTGCTGCTGGTCCTGTTGCCACAACTCTCGGTCCGATCAAATCTTAGACTGGGAATGAACTCTGTATGCTTAGACATGGAATAAACTCTGTATGCCTAAGCCAACCCATGGAACGAGCGTGCGGGCGCTCAGTCGACCGGAGAGGCAGAATGTGTAAGTCGGGGACTGACTCGATCCCCCCCTACGTGCTATCGATCTTGCTATCGCAACCCTCGGTCCGATCCGATCTTAGTTAGGGAATGAACTCCGTATGCCTTAGTTAACCCATAAAATGAGCGTTCGGGCACTGAGCCGGCTGGAGAGGCATAATGCGCAAGCCGAGGATTGGCCCAGACCCCCTCTGCGTACTATCGATCCCACTACCACAACCCTCGGTCCGGCTGGGGCTTAACATGGAATGAACTCCCTATGCCTAAGCCAACCCACGAAACGGGCGTGCGGGCGCTCAACCGGTCGGAGAGGCAAATTGCGCAAGCCGAGGATCGGCTCGGTCCCCCCTGCGAGCTGTGGATCCTACTGCCGCAAACCTTGGTCCGGTTTGATCTTAGACTGGGAATGAACTCCGTATGCTTAGACTAGGGATGAACTCCGTATGCCTAAGTCAACCCACGAAATGAGCTTGTAGATGCTCAGCTGACCGGAGAGGCCTGCAAAAGAGGTGAAATGCACAAGCCAGTGATCGACCCGGTCCCCCCTACGTCCTGTCGATCCTACTTCTGGTCCTGTTGCCGTAATCTTCGATCCAGTCCGATCTTAGACTGGGAATGAACTCCGTATGCTTAGACATGGAATGAACTCTGTATGCCTAAGCCAACCCATGAAACTAGCATGCGGGTACTCAATCGGCCGAAAAGGCAGAATGCGCAAGTCGAGGATCGGCCCGATGCCCCCTGCATGCTGTCGATCCTACTGCCGCAATCCTCGATCCGATCTTAGATTGGGAATGAACTCCGTATGCCTAAGTTAACCCACGAAACGAGCGTTCCCCTCTGCATGCTGCCGATCCTGCTACCACAACCCTTGGTCCGACTGGGGCTTAGACATGGAATGAACTCCTTATGCCTAAGCCAACCCGTGAAACGGGTGTGCGGGTGCTCAGCTAGCCGAAGTGGCAGAATGTGCAAGCCGGGGATCGACCCGGTCCCCCTTACGTGCTATCGATCCAGCTATCGCAATCCTCGATCTGGTCCGATCTTAGACTGGGAATAAACTCCATATGCTTAGACTGGGGATGAACTCCGTTTGCCTAAGTCAACCCATGAAATGAGCGTGCGGGCGCTCAGTCGACCGAAGAGGCTGGTCGGAGAGGCCTAATGCGTAACTCGGGGATCAGCACGATCCCCCACTGCGTGTTGCCGATCCCACTGCTAGTCCTGCTGCCACAACCCTTGGTCCGGCTGGGGCTTAGACATGGAATGAAGTCTGTATGCCTAAGCCAACCCACGAAATGAGCGTGCGGATGGTCAGTCGGTCGGAGAGGCAAAATGCGTAAGCTGGGGATCGACCCGGTCCCCCTCTGCATGCTGTCGGTCTGCTGCCACAACCATCGGTCCAACTGGGGCTTAGACATGAATGAACTCCCTATGCCTAAGCCAACCCACTAAACGGGCATGCGGGCGCTCAACCGACTGGAGAGGCAGAATGCACAAGTCAGGGATCGGCCCGGTCCCCATGCATGCTGTCGATCCTGCTGCTGCAAGCTTCGATCCTATCCAATCTTAGATTGGGAATGGACTCCATATGCTTAGACTGGGGATGAACTCCGTATGCCTAAGTCAACCAACGAAAGGAGCGTACGAGCATTCAGCCGGCTGGAGAGGCCAACTGGAGAGACATAATGCACAAGCCGAGGATCAGCCCGATCCCACTCTGTAAGCTGTCGATCCCGCTGTCGGTCCTGCTGCCACAACCTTCGGTCCGACTGGGGCTTAGACATGGAATGAAGTCTGATGCCTAAGCCAACCCATGAAACGAGCATGCGGGCGCTCAGTCGGCCGGAAAGGTAGAATGCCCAAGTCGAGGATCGACTCGGTCCCCCCTGCGTGCTGCCGATCCTGCTGCTGATCCTACTACTGCAACCCTCGGTTCGATCTGATCTTAGACTGGGAATGAACTCCGTATGCTTAGATATGGAATGAACTTCGTATGGCTAAGCCAACCCGCGAAACGAACGTACGACTGGTCAACCAACCGAAGAGGCAGAATGTGCAAGCCGAGGATTGACCCGGTCCTACCCAACGTGCTGTCGATCCTGCTATCGTAACCCTCGGTCTGATCATATCTTAGACTGGGAATGAACTCCGTATGCTTAGACTGGGGATGAACTCCGTATGCTTAAACTGGGATGAACTCCGTATGCCTAAGTCAACCCACGAAACGAGCGTACGGGCACTCAGCCGGCCGGAGAGCAGAATGCGCAAGCCGAGGATCAGCCCGATCCCCCTCTGCGTGCTGCCAGTCCTGCTGCCACAACCCTCGATCCGGCTGGACTCCCTATGCCTAAACCAACCCACGAAACGAGCGTCCGTGCTGCCACAACCCTTGGTTTGACTGGGGCTTAGACATGGAATGAACTCCCTATGCCTAAGCCAACCCACAAAATGGGCGTGGGGGCGCTCAGCAGGCTGGAGAGGCAGAATACGCAAGTTGGGGATCGACCCGATCCCCCTACGTGCTGTCGATCCTACTGTCACAACCCTCGGTCCGGTTCGATCTTCGACTAGGAATGAACTTTGTATGCTTAGACTGAGGATGAACTCCGTATGCCTAAGTCAACCCATGAAACGAGCGTACGGACGCTCAGTCGATCGAAAAGGCCGACCGAAGAGGCAGAATGCACAAGCCGGGGATTGGCCCGGTCCCCCCCAGCGTGCTACCGATCCTGCTATCGTAACCCTCGGTCCGATCCGATCTTAGACTGGGAAATGAACTCTGTAGGCTTAGACATGGAATAAACTCCATATGCCTAAGCCAGCCCACGAAATGAGCATGCAGGCACTCAGTCATCCGGAGAGGCAGAATGCGCAAGCCAGGGACCGGCCCGATCCCTCCGGCGTGCTATCGATCCTACTACTGTAACCTCGGTCTGGTTCGATCTTAGACTGGGAATGAACTCCATATGCTTAACTCAACCCACGAAACGAGCGTTCGGGTGTTGAATCGGTCAGAGAGGCATAATGCGTAGGCCAGGGATCGACTTGGTCCCCCTCTGTGTGCTGCTGGTCCCGCTGCCACAACCCTCGGTCTGGTTGGGGCTTAGACATGGAATGAACTCCCTATGCCTAAGCCAACTCATGAAACAGGCATACGGGCGCTCAGCCGGCCGGAGAGGCAGAATGCGTAATCCAGGGATCGGCCCGATCCCCCCTACGTGCTGTCGATCCTGCTGCCACAAACCTCGGTCTGGTCTGCTCTTAGACTGGGAATGAACTCCGTATGCTTAGACTGGGGATGAACTCCGTATACCTAATCAACCCACGAAACAAGCGTACGGGCGCTCAGCCAGTCAGAGAGGCATAATGCACAAGTCGGGGATCAACCCGTTCCCCGTCTACATGCTGCCGATCCCGTTACCAGTCCTGCTGCCACAACCCTCGGTTCGACTGGGGCTTAGACATGGAATGAACTCTGTATGCCTAAGCCAACCCATGAAACGAGCGTGCGGGCACTCAACCGGCCAGAGAGGTAGAATGCACAAGCAGGGGATCGACCTGATCCCCCCTACGTGCTGTCGATCCTGCTACTGGTCCTACTATCACAACCCTCGATCGAGTCTGATCTTAGACTGGGAATGAATTCCGTATGCTTAGACATGGAATGAACTCTGTATGCCTAAGCCAACTCACGAAACGAGCGTGCGGGTGCTCAGTTGACCGAAAAGGCAGAATGCGCAAGCAAGGGACTGACCAATCCCGTCTGCGTGCTGTCGATTCTGCTGTCGCAACCCTCGGTCTGATCCAATCTTAGACTAGGAATGAACTCCGTATGCCTAAGTCAACTCAGGAAATGAGCATGCTGGCGCTGAGCCGACCGAAGAGGCATAATGCGCAAGCCGGGGGTCGGCCCGATCCCCTTCTGTGTGCTACCGGTCCTGCTACCATAACCCTCAGTCCGGCTGGGGTTTAGACATGGAATGAACTCTCTATGCCTAAGCCAACCCATAAAATGGGCGTGCAGACGCTCAACCGGCCAGAAAGGTAGAATGCGTAAGCCGGGGATCGACCCAGTCCCCCCTCCGTGCTACTGATCCTGCTGCCACAACCCTCAGTCCAGTTCGATCTTAGATTGGGAATGAACTTCGTATGCTTAGACTGGGGATGAACTCTATCTAACTAAGTCAACCCATAAAACGAGCTTGCAGGCACTCAGCCGGTCGGAGAGGCAGAATGCGTAAGCCACGGATCAGCCCTGTCCCCCCTGCGTGCTGCCTATCCTACTGCCGCAACCCTCAGTCCGGTTCAATCTTAGACTGGAATGAACTTTGTATGCTTAGACTGGGGATGAACTCTGTATGCCTAAGTCAACCCATGAAACGAGCGTGCGAGCATTCAGTCGGTCAGAGAAGCCAGTCGGAAAGATAAAATATGCAAGCCGAGGATCGTCTCGGTCCCCCCTGCGTGCTGCCGATCCTGCTACTGTTCCTACTGTCGTAACCCTCGGTCTGGTCTGATCTTAGACTGGGAATGAACTCCCTATGCTTAGACATGGAATGAACTCCGTATGCCTAAGCCAACCCATGAAACGAGTGTACGGGCGCTCAGCCGATCGGAGAGGTAGAATACGTAAGCCGGGGATCGGCTCGGTCTCCCCTACGTGCTGTCAATCCTTCTACCGTAACCCTTGATCCAGTCTGATCTTAGACTGGGAATGAACTCCGTATGCCTAAGTCAACCCATGAAACGAGCGTTCGAGCACTGAGCTGGCCGGAGAGGCATAATGCGCAAGCTGGGGATCGACCCGATCCCCCTCGACGTGCTGCCGGTCTCGTTGCTACAACCCTCGGTCCGGCTAGGTCTTAGACATGGAATGAACTACCTATGCCTAAGCCAACCCACAAAATGGGCGTGCAGGCACTCTGCAGGCCGGAGAGGCAGAATGCGCAAGCCGGGGGATCAGTCCGATCCTCCTTGCATGCTACCGATCCTGCTACCGTAACCCTCGGTTCGATCTGATCTTAGACTGGGAATGAACTCCATTTGCTTAGACTGGAGATGAACTCCGTATGCCTAAGTCAACCCATAAAATGAGCGTGCGGATGCTCAACCGACCAGAGAGGCAGGATGCGTAAGCCGGGGATCGAACTGGTGGTAGGTGGGTTCAAGCACATCTTCATATTTCTACCATGCTAATACCATTTTTATGGCTTTTAAATTCATACAATGGTCCCCTAAGCCTTAATGTGAAGCTTCGTGGCAAGACGACCCGTTTTCTATTTTTCATGATTTTTGAAACATTTTGTGATTCGGGATTTTTTAAAATTTTTTTAGAAAGAGTTTTGTCCCCAAATTTGGTAGAGGTGATCCTTGTATTTTTTTTGGCATGAACAAAAAAATTCAGCTAAAAACTCGAAGTGGAGAAGATTTTGTGACCGTTTGAAAAAAGTGTCCCCATTTCAGACACTTTAATGGCTACTGGCAGCAAACCTATAAAATCTCAAATGCTCTTTAAGGGGGTGTGAGTTCTTGAGGGATAGGGGGCCAATATAAAGGCCAAGTGTCACACCCTCGGTGGGGCGCTAGGCACATCAAGAGCACCAGCAGGCGAGCCAGAGGTTGAGGCCCGCAGACCAGGCGTGCTGGCGGGTATCTGCATGCAAAGCCTAGCAAATGAGTTCAGAACACCCGCCCAACTTGCAGGCTGGCCCGTGAGATCAAGGCCTGGCATACAAGCTGCCCGCACCACATCCAGATAGGCCAAAGGTGCTGGACACGCAAGGGAAGCTTCTGGAAGCAGGCAAGATCAGCAGCAGCATCCTGGCAGATTTGGTTGACCCTGAAAATCAAGAGTTAGCATCCTGATTGATTGTATTCTGTATAATCCCATGATTTTAGCCTTTATTCTAGGGATATTGCCATTAAGTGTAAACTGAAGCCTCAACTATAAATAGAGGGCTGCTCCTCCCTCATTTTTACACCATCAAACACTTCTATTTTAGTGAATACAAGAGCATTTCTAGAATTCTGCCTTCTTATCCTGTTTCTCTTTAACTTGTGTAATCAGTCGTTCTTGTTGTTCTAGTGCCTTTACACTTGTGTTTTAGGCTGACTTAGGCATAAAGGAGGAGATTCCAAGCCTAAGGCCGCACAGTTTCTAAGTCTAAGGTCGGAGCCCATGACAGTTGGTATCAGAGCAAGTTTGATTCTACGTGTTTGTGTTGTGCAGGTTAGAGGAGATAGCATCCTAAAGTGACACTGCTAACCAACAACCAGAGGCGCAGGAGCATGGTTGTGGAAGAGGGAGGAAAGCCAGTTCTAGAGATATCTAGTCTACCATGGACGGCAGGCTGGCCAAAGTGGAGGTGACCATGGGTGACATGGGGGAGAAGCTTGAAGGGGTAGAGACTCACATTGCATCGCTAGTCTCCATGGAGGAGGAGATCCAAAGTGAGCTGCAAGCTACTCTCAACAAAGGTTTGGACGTGTTCACCCAAAAGAATCAGACCTTGGAGGCTAAAGTGCTAACCTTGCGTGATGGCATGGAGGCCATGCACAAGCGGACGGAGGAGCTTACCAGTGAGCTCGTTGCTTGCAAGACTGCCATTAGGAATGGAATGTTTGCTGGAGTGTCCAAGTCCAGATTGGATGTCCCCAAGCCTAAGGAGTTCAAGGGGACTAGGGCAGCCAAGGAAGTAGATAACTACCTTTGGGGTATGGAGTAGTACTTCCAGGCCATGGGCATGCAAGATGAGGCAATAAAGGTAAGCACCGCTGCTATGTATCTCACTGATGTAGCCTTATTATGGTAAAGGCGTAGGTGTGATGATGTAAGGCGTGGGAGCGCCAAGATTGGAACCTGGGTAGAGTTTCAAAAGGAGTTCAGAGAATAATTTTTCCCGAAATATACCAATGATGAGACACGGGCAAAGTTGAGCAGGCTGAGCCAACAAGGGGACGTAACGGAGTATGTCCAAAAATTCTCTGAGCTGATGCTATAGATCTCAGATCTAGGTGAGAAGGATACCTTATTTGCTTTCATGGATGGGCTGAAGTCATGGGTGAAGCATGAGCTACAAAGGAGAGGAGTTCATGACTTGGCGAAAGCCATGACTACTGCCGAGGCCTTGATAGAGTTCAAGCCTCTAAACAAGTTCAAGTCTACCAAGCCCAAGGGTAAGGGCAGGGATGATAGGGACCGAAAAAAGTAGTCCAAGGGGAAGGACCGTGACCAGGAGTCCAAGGATGGAGATCGAGACCGTTCAACCAAAGATGGCGAGAGGAAATCACTAGCAGGCAAGTGGAAAGCAAAGGGGGACCGAGAGCCACTAGCATGCTACCTATGTGGAGGGAGCCACATAGCGCGCAATTACCCACAGAAGGGCAAGCTGGCTACTGTAGACAAGGAGTCTGACGAGAAGCCAGAGTCAGGGGTAGATGAAGCCAAAAGGTTTGATGTTTATGGATCTGATGGTTATGGGTCAGAAGGTAAGCGTACTGGTGGACACAGGTGCCTCACATCTTTTTATTTCAAGTGATAGAGCCCAGAAGCTCAGACTAAAGGTGTAAAAAGGGACTGGTACCATCAAAATGGTGAACTCCAATGAAGTTCTAGCCATTAGAGTAGCGCAGGGAGTGGAGTTGCAGCTTGGAGACTAGAAAGGCAAGGAGACCATTAAGGTAATACCCCTTGACGACTATGAGTTTGTGATTGGGTTGGATTTCCTTGTTCGAATTAACACCCTCCTTGTGCCTTTTGTCGATTGTGTTTGCATCTTGGATGCACGGTGCCAATGCCTAGTGCCATTGAGGAGAGGGTCTGGAGTTGGGTCCGGGTGGTGTCAGCCATCCAATTTGCCAAGATGGTAAGTAGATAAGAAGACACCTTCTTGACAGCCCTGAAATATGATGAGCCAAGGGAAAAAGAGATCGAGTCACCCTTGGAGGTGCTAAAGGTGCTGAAGACCTTTAGTGATGTGATGCCCGCAAAGCTACCTTGCAAGCTACCACCTAAGAGGGAGGTGGACCACAAGATCGAGCTGGTGTCTGAGGCCAAGCCACCAGCTAGAGCCCTTTACTAAATGTCTCCACCAGAGTTGGAAGAGTTAAGGAAGTAGCTCAAAGAGTTAGTTGATGCTGGCTTCATCAGGCCATCGAAGGCACCCTATGGTGCACTGGTTCTATTTCAGTGCAAGCATGATGGGTCGTTGCGACTGTGCATAGACTATCGGGCTTTGAACAACCTGACCATCAAGAACAAGTACCCCATCCCACTCATTGCGGACTTGTTCGATCAACTTGGGAGCGCAAAGTGGTTCACCAAGTTGGATTTGAGGTCAGGCTCCTATCAAGTCAGGATCACAGAGGGAGATGAGCCAAAGGCAGTATGTGTCACTCAGTGTGGTTTGTATGAGTTCTTGGTGATGCCTTTCGAACTCACGAATGCCCCAGCAACATTCTGCACCCTTATGAACAAGGTACTTCAGTCATTCCTTGATCAGTTTGTTATGGCTTATTTGGATGACATTGTGATCTACAGCCAGACTTTGGGAGAGCATGTAGACCACTTGAGACAAGTGTTCGAGGTGTTGCGGGTGCACAAGCTATTTGTCAAGAGGGAGAAGTGCTCATTCTCCCAGTAGGAGATCCCATTCCTTGGCCACATAGTGGGAGGTGGCAGGATACGCATGGATAAAGGCAAGATACATGCCATTCTGGAATGGCAACCGCTAGCCAAGGTCACTGAGTTGAGATCGTTCCTTGGGCTGGTCAACTACTACAGGCGCTTCATCAAAGGTCACCAGCAATAGCCACGCAATTGACTGACTTGCTCAAGAAAGGGAAAGCATGAGAGTGGAGCACAGGGTGCCAGGAAGCCTTTGATAGGTTGAAGCGGGCTGTGATCGAGGAGCCAGTCTTGGGCCTTGCCAGACCATGCCAAGCCATATGAGGTGCATACGGATGCATCATACTTTGCCATAGGGGGGCGTGTTGATGTAGGAGGGATGTCCAGTTGCATTCGAGAGTAGGAAGCTAAACGAGATTGAGTGCAAATACATGGTCCAAGAGAAAAAGATGACTGCAGTGGTGCACTGCTTGCGCACTTGGCGCCATTACCTATTAGGGTTGAGGTTCGTGGTTAGGACGGACAATGTGGTGACCAGCTACTTCCAGACGCAAAAGAAGCTGTCCCTCAAGTGGGCAAGATGGCAAGATTTTCTTACGAAATTTCATTTCCAAATGGAGTACAAGCCGGGGTGGGCGAACCTAGTGGCAGACACCCTGAGCAGGAAGGCTAACCTTGCTACCATTAGCCAACTAGGGGGTCACTGGTGTCGTGCATCAAGGAGGGACTTGCGCATGATCCTACAGCCAAGGCTTTGATAGAGCACGCCCAGTAAGGTAAGACTAGGCAATTTTGGTTGCAGGATGGCTTGCTATACACCAAGGGCAGTAGACTATTTGTGCCGCAGCACGGGAAGCTCCGCAAGGAAGTTTTGCAAGAATGCCATGATTCAAGGTGGGCTGGACACCTCGGAGTGAGCCGTACCTTGGTGTTGATCGAGGATTGGTACTATTGGCCGCACATGAGGGACGATGTGGAGGCCTATGTGAAGACTTGTCTTGAGTGCCAACAGGACAAGGTGGAGCTCAAGAAACCAGGTGATCTCTTAGAGCCATTGCCAGTGCCAACGTGACCATGGAAGAGTGTTTCTCTGGACTTTATAGTCAGTCTACCCAAAGCAGAAGGGTTTGGAAGCATCATGGTAGTGGTGGATAGGTTTTCCAAGTATGGAATCTTCATTCCAGCAACCAAGGAGTGCCCAACCGAGGAGGCAGCTCGCTTGTTCCTGAAGAACATGGTTAAGTACTGGGGAGTGCCGAGGACCATTGTTAGTGATCGGGATGGGCATTTCACGGGCAGGTTTTAGACTGAGTTGTTCAAGCTGTTGGGGTCAGACTTAAACTTTTCCACCAGCATGCATCCGTAGACCGATGGGCAGACAGAACGAGTGAATGGACTATTGGAGGTCTACCTCAGGCACTAGGGGGCCAATATACGGGCCAAGTACCAGCACCCATCGCACATCATGTGTGCACACCCCCTCGGCCCCCCCAATCACTGGAACCCCCAATGCCATCGGTTAGGCCCTCCGGCGATGCTCCGACGATGGTGCCCCGGGTGAAAAAAATCTGGCACCAGTATATGCTCGAGCCCAGCATGTGCACCATGGCTCAAACTCTTAGACTGAAAATGAACTCTGTATGCTTAGACATGGAATGAACTCCGTATGCCTAAGCCAACCCATGAAAGGAGCGTGCGGGCGTTCAGCCGACTGGAGAGGCAGAATGCTCAAGCTGGGGATCGGCCTGGTCCCCCTCTGCGTGCTGTCGGTCCCACAGCCACTACCCTCGGTCTGGCTAAGGCTTATACATGGAATGAACTCCCTATGCCTAAGCCAACCATGAAACGGGTGTACGGGTGCTCAACTGATTGGAGAGGCAGAATGCGCAAGCCGGGGATCGACCCGATCCCCCTTGTGTGTTGTCGATCTTGCTGCCACAATCGTCGATCCGGTTCGATCTTAGATTGGGAATGAACTCCGTATGCTTAGACTGGGGATAAACTCCGTATGCCCCCCTGCGTGCTGCCGATCCTACTGCCGTAACCCTCAGTCCGATCTGATCTTAGACTGGGAATGAACTCCGTATGCCTAAGTCAACCCATGAAACGAGCATTCGGGCACTGAGCTGATCGGAGAGGCATAATGCGTAAGCCAGGGATTGACCCGGTCCCCCTCTACGTGCTATCGGTCCCGCTGCCACAACCCTCGATCTGGCTGGGGCTTAGACATGGAATGAGCTCCCTATGCCTAAGCCAACCCACAAAACGGGCATACGGGCACTCAACCTGTTAGAGAGGTAGAATGCGCAAGCCAGGGATCGACCCGATCCTGCCTGCATGCTATCGATCCTGCTGTCGCAACCCTCAGTCCTGTGTGATCTTAGAGTGGGAATGAACTCCGTATGCTTAGACTGGGGATGAACTTCGTATGCCTAAGTCAACCCATGAAATGAGCGTGTGGGCCCTCAATCGACCGGAGAGGTAGAATGCGTAAGTCGGGGATCAGCCCGATCCCTCCCTGTGTGCTACCAATCCTGCTGCTGGTCTTGCTACCACAAGCTTCGATCCGGTTCGATCTTAGACGAGGAATGAACTCCGTATGCTTAAACATGGAATGAACTCCGTATGCCTTAGCCAACCCACGAAACGAACGTAGGGGCACTCAGCCGGTCGGAGAGGTAGAATGTGCAAACCGGGGACCGACCCAATCCGCCCTGCGTGCTGTCGATCCTGCTATCGTAACCGTCAATCCGGTCTACTCTTAGACTGGGAATGAACTCTGTATGCCTAAGTTAACCCACGAAATGAGCGTTCGGGCACTGAATTGGCCGAAGAGGCATAATCCGCAAGCCGGGGATCTGTCCGATCCCCCTCTGCATGTTGCCGATCCCCCTCTGTGTGCTGTCGATCCCACCGCCACAATCCTCGGTCCGACTGGGGCTTAGACATGGAATGAACTTCCTATGCCTAAGCCAACCCACGAAACGGGCGTGCGGGCGCTCAGCCGACCCAAGAGGCAGAATGCGTAAGCAGGGTATCGGCCCGGTCCCTCCCTCGTGCTACCGATCCTGCTGTTGGTCCTGCTATCGTAACCCTCGATCCGATCTGATCTTAGACTTGAATGAACTCCATATGCTTAGACATGGAATGAACTCTGTATGCCTAAGCCAACCCATGAAACAAGCGTACGGGCGCTTAGCCAGCTGGAGACGCAAAATTCGCAAGCTGGGGATCGGTCTGATCCCCCTGTGTGTTGTCGATCCTGCTACTACAACCCTCGATCCAGTCTGATCTTAGATGAGAATGAACTCCGTATGCCTAAGTCAACCACGAAATGAGCATACGGGTGCTGAGCCAGTCGAAGAGGCATAATGCGCAAGCTGGGGATTGGCTCGATCCCCCTCTGCGTGCTATCGGTCCCGCTGCCACAACCCTCGTTCTGGCTAGGGCTTAGACATGGAATGAACTCCCTATGCCTAAGCCAACCCACAAAACGAGCGTTCGAGTGCTCAGCCTGTCAGAGAGGCAGAATGCGCAAGCCAGGAATTGACCCGATCTTGCTTGCACGCTACCGATACTGCTGTCGCAACCCTCAGTCTTGTTTGATCTTAGATTAGGAATGAACTCCGTATGCTTAGAATGGGGATGAACTCCGTATGCCTAATTCAACCCATGAAATGAGCGTGCGGGCCCTCAGTCGGCCGGAGCGGCAGAATGCGTAAGCCGGGGATCAGTCCGGTCCCTCTTATGTGCTATCGATCCTACTGCTGGTCCTGCTACCACAAGCCTCGATCCGGTCCGATCTTAGACTAAGAATGAACTCCGTATGCTTAAACATGGAATGAACTCCGTATGCCTAAGCCAACCCACGAAACGAGCGTACGGGCACTCAGCCGATCGGAGAGGTAGAATGTGCAAACCGGGGACCGACCCGATCCCCCCTACGTGCTGTCGATCCTGCTATCCCAACCGTCAATCCGGTCTGATCTTAGACTGGGAATGAACTCTGTATGCCTAAGCCAACCCATGAAACGAGCGTACCGGTGCTCAGTCGACCGGAGAGGCAGAATGCACAAACTAAGTATCGACTCGATCCTTCCTGCGTGTGTCGATCTGCTGTCCCCATTTCAGAACGCTTTAATGGCTACTGGCAGCAAACGTATAAAATCTCAAATTCTCTTTAAGGGGGTGTGAGTTCTCAAGGTTTGATGAGGGATAGGGGGCCAATAAGAGAGGCGTAATGTGCAAGCCCAGGGATCAGACTCAGTCCCCCTCTGCATTCTGCTGTTCACGTTGCCACAACCCTCGTCTGATTGGGGCTAGACATGGACATGAATTTCCTATGCCTAAGCCAAACCCACGAACAACAGGCGTGCGGGGCTCAGCCGACCCAAAGGTAGAATGCGTAAGCAGGGGTATCGGCCCGGGTCCCTCCCTCGGTGCCGGATCCTGCTGGTTGGTCCTACTATCGTAATCTTCGGTTCGATCTGATCTCTAGACTGGAAATGAACTCCATATGCTTAGACATGGAATGAACTCTGTATGCCTAAGCCAACCCATGAAACAAGCGTACGGGCGCTTAGCCAGCTGGAGACGCAAAATTCGCAAGCTGGGGATCGGTCTGATCCCCCTGTGTGTTGTCGATCCTGCTACTACAACCCTCGATCCAGTCTGATCTTAGATGAGAATGAACTCCGTATGCCTAAGTCAACCACGAAATGAGCATACGGGTGCTGAGCCAGTCGAAGAGGCATAATGCGCAAGCTGGGGATTGGCTCGATCCCCCTCTGCGTGCTATCGGTCCCGCTGCCACAACCCTCGTTCTGGCTAGGGCTTAGACATGGAATGAACTCCCTATGCCTAAGCCAACCCACAAAACGAGCGTTCGAGTGCTCAGCCTGTCAGAGAGGCAGAATGCGCAAGCCAGGAATTGACCCGATCTTGCTTGCACGCTACCGATACTGCTGTCGCAACCCTCAGTCTTGTTTGATCTTAGATTAGGAATGAACTCCGTATGCTTAGAATGGGGATGAACTCCGTATGCCTAATTCAACCCATGAAATGAGCGTGCGGGCCCTCAGTCGGCCGGAGCGGCAGAATGCGTAAGCCGGGGATCAGTCCGGTCCCTCTTATGTGCTATCGATCCTACTGCTGGTCCTGCTACCACAAGCCTCGATCCGGTCCGATCTTAGACTAAGAATGAACTCCGTATGCTTAAACATGGAATGAACTCCGTATGCCTAAGCCAACCCACGAAACGAGCGTACGGGCACTCAGCCCGATCGGAGAGGTAGAATAGTGCAAACGGGGACCGACCCGATCCCCCCTACGTGCTGTCGATCCTGCTTATCCCAACCGTCAATCCGGTCTGATCTTAGACTGGGAATGAACTCTGTATGCCTAAGCCAACCCATGAAACGAGCGTACCGGTGCTCAGTCGACCGGAGAGGCAGAATGCACAAACTAAGTATCGACTCGATCCTTCCTGCATGCTGTCGATCCTGCTGTCCCCATTTCAGACGCTTTAATGGCTACTGGCAGCAAACGTATAAAATCTCAAATTCTCTTTAAGGGGGTGTGAGTTCTCAAGGTTTGATGAGGGATAGGGGGCCAATAAGAGAGGCATAATGTGCAAGCCAGGGATCAGCTCAGTCCCCCTCTGCGTTCTGCTGGTCACGTTGCCACAACCCTCGATCTGATTGGGGCTTAGACATGGAATGAATTTCCTATGCCTAAGCCAACCCATGAAACGGGCTTGCTGGCGCTCAGCCAGTCGGAGAGGTAGAATGCAAAAGCCGGGGATCGACCTGGTCCCCCCTGTGTACTATCGATCTTACTGTCGTAACCCTCGATCCGGTCCGATCTTAGACTAGGAATGAACTCCATAAGCTTAGACTGGGGATGAACTCTGTATGCCTAAGTCAACCCATGAAACGAGCGTGCGAGCGCTCAGCCAACCAGAGAAACAGGATGCGCAAGTTAGGGATCTAACGGGTGGTAGGTGTGTTCAAGCATATCTTTATATTTCTGCCCTGCCAATGCCATTTTTATGGCTTGTAAATTCATAATGGTCCCCTAAGCCTTCATGTGAAGTTTCGTGGCAGACGACCTCATTTCTATTTTTCATGATTTTTTGAAACTTTTTACGGTTCGAGATTTTTAAAATTTTTTTAGAAAGATTTTTGTCCCCAAATTTGGTAGAGGTGATCCTTTGTATTTTTTTTGGCAGTGCACAAAAAATTCAGCTAAAAATTAGAAGTGGAGAAGATTTTTGTGACCATTCAAAAAAGTGTCCCCATTTCAGACACTTTAATGGCTACTTGCAGCAAACCTATAAAATCTCAAATGCTCTTTAAGGGGGTGTGAGTTCTCGAGGTTTGATGAGGGATAGGGGGCCAATATAAGGGCAAAGTACCAGCACCCACTGCACATCATGTGCGCACACCCCCCGGCCCCCCCAATCGCTGGAACCCCCAATGCCGTCGGTTAGGCTCTTCGGCGATGCTCCGACGATGGTACCCCGGGTGAAAAAAATACGGCACCAGCACATGCCCAAGCCAGCATGTGCACCATGGCTCAAAATCTTAGACTGGGAATGAACTCCGTATGCTTAGACATGGAATGAACTCCGTATGCCTAAGCTAACCCACGAAACGAGCGTGGGGGCGCTCAGTCGGCCGGAGAGGCAGAATGCGCAAGCCAGGGATCGGCCCGATCCCCCCTATGTGCTATCGATCCTGCTGTCGCAACTTTCAATCCAGTGTGATCTTAGACTGGGAATGACCTCCGTATGCAAAAGTCAACCCACGAAATGAGCGTGCGGGCGGTTGAGTCAGCCGAAGAGGGCATAATGCACAAGACCAGGGATCGGACCCAGTACCCCCTCTGGTGTTGCTGGTCCCACTGCCCACAACCCTCAGTTCGGTGCTGGGGGCTTACGACATGGAATGAACTCCCTATGCCTAAGCCAACCCACGAAACTGGCTGTGCGGCCCGAAAGAAATGTCGATCTACCAGTGGCAGCCAGGGAGAGGGTTAGATATGCGCAAGCCGAGGAATCGGGCCCCGGTCCCCCTGCAT
>NW_019167949.1:15846759-15872246 GCF_002303985.1 Durio zibethinus | reverse complement strand
CTCTTAGACTGTGAATGAACTCCGTATGCTTAGACATCGAATGAACTTCGTATGCCTAAGCCAACCCACGAAACGAGCGTGTGGGCGCTCAGCTGGCCGGAAAGGCAGAATGCACAAGCTGGGGATTGGCCTGGTCCCCCTCTACGTTCTCCAGTCCTGCTGCCACAACCCTCGGTCCTGCTGGGGCTTAGACATGGAATGAACTCCCTATGCCTAAGCCAACGCACGAAACGGGCGTGTGGGCGCTCAGCCGGTCGGAGAGGCAGAATGCCCAAGCTGGGGATTGACTCGGTCCCACCTACGTGCTGTCGATCCTGCTGTCGTAACCCTCGGTCCAGTCCGATCCTACATATGCAAACTGGCTTTCTTGCCTCTTCCATACCCATGCTATTGGGCCTCTAGTTGTTGGCTAGCAATGTCGCTTTGGGATGCCATCTCCTCAATCACGATCTAACCTGTACAACACAAACACGCAGAATCGAACTCACTCTGATACCAACTGTCACGGGCTCTGACCTTAGACTCAAAAATCGTGCGATCTTAGGCTTGGAATCTCCTCTTTTATGCCTAAGTCAACCTAAAACACAAGCGTGCGGGCACTAGAACAATGGGAAGGGCTGATTACGCATGTTAAAGAGAAACAGGATAAGAAGACAGAATTCTAGAAATGCTCTTGTATTCACTGAAATAGAAGTGTTTGATGGTGTACAAATGAGGGTGGAGTAGCCCTCTATTTATAGTTGAGGCTCGAGCTACAACTTAATGGCATATCCCTAGAATAAAGGCTAAAATCATGGGATTATACAGATTACAATCAACCAGGATGCTAACTCCTGATTTTCAAGGTCAACCAAATTTGTCGGGATGCTCCAGCTGATCCTGCCTGCTTCCAGAAGCTTCCCTTGTGTGTCCAGCACCTTGGGCCCTTCTAGATGTGGTACGGGTAGCTTGTATGCTAGGCCTTGGTCTCACGGGCTGGCCTGCAAGTTAGGCGGGTGTTTTAAACTCGTTTGCTAGGCTGTGCGCATAGATACCTGCCAGCACGCCTAGTCTGCAGACCTTAACCTCTGGCTTGCTTGCTGGTGCACCTGATGTGCCTGGCGCGCCCATCCAGGGTGTGACATTCTCCCCCACCTGATTGTGTAATGCCCTCGTTGCATTTTTGCATGGTGTTGCCTAATCTGGTCCCTGAACTGCCCTAAATCATCTACTAGTTCCCAGCTCGCCTCACTGTCTGGAAGTCCCTTCCAGTGCACCAAGTACTCTTATCTTGGCTGATAATTCTTTCGTCTCACCTCCCGATCAGCTATGATGCTGTGGACCTCCTTCTCATATGAGGCCCTTGCTCCCAATGGTGCACGCTTTGACTCTGCCTATCTTGGATCTCCCTCATCCTTATGGAACGGCTTGAGCATGCTTACATGGAACACCAGGTGTACCTTCAACTTGGGTGGCATATCTAGCTTGTAGGCAACCTTGCCTACCCTATTGACTACTTGGAAAGGTCCCTCATACCTCCGGACTAGGCCTTTGTGCAGCCCCCTATGGCGCACAATGGGATGCAGCTTCACCAACACCATGTCTCCACCCTGGAACTACACGTCCTGCCTATTCTGGTCTGCCCACTTCTTCGACCTCTTGGCCGCCTTGTGTAGACAAACTCTAGCTAAGTTAGTTTGCTCCTGCCATGCCTTGGCAAACTTGTATGCTGCTGGATTCGGCCCTGTATAACCTGCAGCAATCGAATCGGGTGTTAGTGGTTGTTGTCCTATCACAACCTCAAATGGGCTCTGGTTCGTTGCCTCGCTCCTTTGTAAGTTGTAGGAAAACTGCGCAATATCTAGCAGCTTTGGCCAGTCCCTTTTTATGGCACTCACATAGTGCCTGAGGTAAATCTCCAATAGTCCATTTACTCACTCTATCTGCCCATCAGTCTGTAGATGCGTTCAACTACACAGTCTGGTGGAAAAGTTCAAGTCTGACACCAACAGCTTGAACAACTCAGTCCAGAACCTGCCCGTGAAATGCCCGTCCCGATCACTAACAATGGTCCTCGGCACTCCCCAGTACTTAACCATGTTCTTCAGGAACAATCGAGCTGCCTCCTCGACTGGGCACTCCTTGGTTGTTGGAATGAAGATTCCATACTTGGAAAACCTGTCCACCACTACCATGATGCTTCCAAACCCTTCTGCTTTAGGTAGATCGACTATAAAGTCTAGAGAAACACTCTCCCATGGTCGCTCTGGCACTGGCAATGGCTCTAAGAGACCCCTTGGTTTCTTGAGCTCCACCTTGTCCTGTTGGCACCCAAGACAAGTCTTCACATAGGCTTCCACATCATCTCTCATGTGCGGCCAGAGTACCGGTCCTCGATCAGCGCTAGGGTACGGCTCACTCCGGGGTGTCCAACCCATCTTGAATCATGGCATTCTTGCAAAACTTCCTTGTGGAGCTTTTCATGCTACGACACAAACAGTCTACTGCCCCTGGTGTACAGCTACCCATCCTGCAACCAAAACCACCTAGTCTTACCTTGCTCGGCGTACTCCATCAAAGCCTTGGCTGTAGGATCATGCGTAAGTCCCTTCTTGATGCACAGCACCAGTGACTCCTCTGGTTCGCTAATGGCAACAAGGTTAGCCTTTCTGCTCAGGGCATCTACCACTAGGTTCACCCGTCCTGGCTTGTACTCTATCTAAAAATCAAATTCTGTAAGAAAATCTTACCATCTCGCCTACTTGGGGGACAGCTTCTTCTGCGTTTGGAAGTAGCTAGTCACCACATTGTCCGTCCTTACCATGAACCTCAACCCTAACAGGTAATGGTGCCAAGTGCTCAAGCAGTGTACCACTGCAGTCATCTTTTTCTCTTGGACCGTGTACTTGCATTCAATCTCGTTCAGCTTTTTGCTCTCGAACGCGACTGGACGTCCCTCCTGCATCAACACGCCCTCTATGGCAAAGTCTGATGCATCCGTATGTACCTCATACGACTTGGCATGGTCTGGCAAGGCCAAGACTGGCTCCTTGGTCATAGCCCGCTTCAACCTATCAAAGGCTTCCTAGCACCCTGCGCTCCACTCCCATGCTCTCCCTTTCTTGAGCAAGTCAATCAATGGCATGGCTATTGCTGAGTGACCTTTGATGAAGCGCCTGTAGTAGTTAACCAGCCCAAGGACTGATCTCAACTCAGTGACCTTGGCTGGCGGTTGCCACTCTAGGATGGCGTGTATCTTGCCTTCATCCATGAGTATCCTGCCACCTCCCACTATGTGGCCTAGGAACAGGATCTCTTGCTGGGCGAATGAGCACTTCTCCCTCTTGACAAATAGCTTGTGCACCCGCAACACCTCGAACACCTGTCTCAAGTGGTCTACATGCTCTCCCAAAGTCTGGTTGTAGATCACAATGTCATCCAAATAAACCACAACAAATCGATCAAGGAACGACTGAAGTACCTTGTTCATAAGGGTGCAGAATGTTGCTGGGGCGTTCGTGAGTCCGAAAGTGCATCACCAAGAACTCATAACGAACCATACCGAGTGACACAGTGCTGTCTTGGCTGCAATCACCCTCGGCGGATCCTGACTTGATAGTAGCCATGACCTCAAATCTAGCTGGTGGAACCCCTTGCGCTCCCAAATTGATTGAACAAGTCCGCAATGAGTGGGATGGGTCTTGTGTCTTTGATGGTTAGCTTGTTCAATTATTGTCTTGATAGTCCTATGCACCAGCCGCAACGGACCCATCATTTGCTTGGTGTTGGAATTAGAACTGATGCATCCATAGGACACCTTCGATGGCCTGATGAAGCCACCATCAACTAACTCTTTCAGCTACTTCCTCAACTCCTCCAACTCTGGTGGAGACATTCGGTAAGGGGCTCTAGCTGGTGGCTTGGCCTCAGACACCAGCTCGATCTTGTGGTCCACCTCCCTCTTAGGTGGTAGCTTGCTAGGCAGCTTTACGCGTATCACATCACTAAAGGTCTTCAGCACCTTTAGCACCTCCAAGGGTGACTCGATCTCTTTCTCCCTTGGCTCATCATATTTCAAGGCTGCCAAGAAGGTGTCTTCTTGTCGGCTTACCGCCTTGGCAAATTGGATGGTTGACACCACCCGTGACCCAACTCCGGACCCTCTCCTTAATGGCACTAGGCATTGGCACCGTGCATCCAAGATGCAAACACAATCGACAAAAGGCACAAGAAGGGCATTAATCCGAACAAGGAAATCCAACCCAATCACAAACTCATAGTCATCAAGGGGTATTACCTCTATGGTCTTCTTCCCTTTCCAGTCTCCAAGTTGTAGCTCCACTCCCCGTGCTACTCCAATGGCTGGAACCTCCTTGGAGTTCACCATTTTGATGGTACCAATCCCTTTCTACACCTTTAGTCCGAGCTTCCGGGCTCTATCACCTGAAATAAAAAGATGTGAGGCACCTGTGTCTACCAGTGCGTTCACCTTCTGACCCACAACCATTACATCCGTAAACATCAAGCCCTTTGGCTTGTGACTCCCCTTACTCTAGATAGCATTGAGCACCAATGACCCAAGATTTACTGCCTGAGCCCAGCATGTGCATCGTGGCTCAAAATCTTAGACTGGGAATGAACTCCATATGCTTAGACGTGGAATGAACTCCGTATGCCTAAGCCAACCTACGAAACGAGCGTGCAGGCGCTCAATCGGTCGGAGAGGCAGAATGCGCAAGCTAGGGATCGGCCCGATCCCCCTTACGTGCTGCCGATCCTGCTGCCGTAACCCTCGGTCTGGTCCGATCTTAGACTGGGAGTGAACTCCGTATGCATAAGTCAACCCATGAAACAAGCGTGCAAGTGCTGAGCCGGCCAAAGAGGCATAATGCGCAAACGGGGGATCGGCTCGATCCCCCTCTGCGTGCTGCTGATCCCGCTACCACAACCCTCGGTCCGACTGGGGCTTAGACATGGAATGAACTCCCTATGCCTAAGCCAACCGATGAAATAGGCATGTGGGCACTCAGCTGGTCGAAGAGGCAGAATGCGCAAGCCGAGGATCAGCCCGGTCCCCCCAACGTGCTGCCGATCTCGCTGCCACAACCCTTGGCCCGGCTGGGGCTTAGACATGGAATGAATTCCCTATGACTAAACCAACCCATGAAATGGGTGTGCAGGGCACTCAGCCAATCGGAGAGGCAGAATGCGCAAGCTAGGGATCGGCCCGGTCCCCCTTGCGTGTTGCCGCAACCCTCGGTCTAGTCTGATCTTAAACTACGAATGAACTCCGTATGCTTAGATTGGGGATGAACTTCGTATGCCTAAGTCAACCAACGAAATGAGCGTGCGGGTGCTCAGTCGGTCGGAGAGGCATAATGCACAAACTAAGGATCAGCTCGGTCCCCCTCTGCGTGTTGTCGATCCTGCTACCACAACCCTCGGTCCAGCCGGAGCTTAGACATGGAATAAACTTCTTAGACATGGAATAAACTTCGTATGCCTAAGCCAACCCATGAAACGAGCGTGCAAGTGCTCAGCCGGTCGGAGAGGCAGAATGAGCAGACCAGGGATCGGCTTGATCCCTCCTGCGTGCTATCGATCCTGCTACTGGTCCTACTGTCATAACCCTCGGTCCAGTTCGATCTTAGACTGGGAATGAACTTCGTATGCTTAGACATGTAAATGAACTCCGTATGCCTAAGCCAACCCACGAAACGAGCGTGCGGGCGCTCAACCAACTAGAAAGGCAGAATGCACAAGCCAGAGATCAGCCTGATCCCCCCTGCGTGCTGTCGATCCTGCTGTCGCAACCCTCGGTCGGATCCGATCTTAGACTACGAATGAACTTTGTATGCCTAAGTGAACCCACAAAATGAGCGTGCGGGCGCTGAGCCGGCCAGAGAGGCATAATGTGCAAGCCTAGGATCGGCCTGATCCCCCTCTGTGTGCTGTCAGTCCGGTTGCCACAACCCTCGATCCGATTGGGGCTTAGACATGGAATGAACTCCCTATGCCTAAGCCCACCCATGAAATGGGTAGAATGCGCAAGCCGGGGATTGGCCCAATCCCCCCTGTGTGCTGCCGATCCTACTGTCGTAACCCTCAGTCCGATCTGATCTTAGACTGGGAATGAACTCTATATGCTTAGACTGGGGATGAACTCCGTATGCCTAAGTCAACCCACGAAACGAGCGTGCAGGCACTCAGCCGACCAGAGAGGCAGGATGCGCAAGTCGGGGATCGAACGGGGTGGTAGGTGGGTTCAAGCACATCTTCATATTTCAGCCATGCCAATGCCATTTTTATGGCTTGTAAATTCATACAAATTTCCCCTAAGCCTTCATGTGAAGTTTCGTGGCAAGACGACCCGTTTTCTATTTTTCATGATTTTTGAAACTTTTTATGGTTCGGGATTTTTTAAAATTTTTTTAGAAAGAGTTTTGTTCCCAAATTTTGTAGAAGTGATCCTTGTATTTTTTTTTGGCATGCACAAAAAAATTCAGCTAAAAACTCGAAGTGGAGAAGATTTTGTGACCGTTTGAAAAAAGTGTCCCCATTTCAGACACTTTAATGGCTACTGGCAACAAACCTATAAAATCTCAAATGCTCTTTAAGGGGGTATGAGTTCTCGAGGTTTGATGATGGATAGGGGGCCATTATAAGGGCCAAGTGTCACACCCTAGGCGGGTGCACCAGGCACATCAAGCGCACCAACAGGTGAGCCAGAGGTTGAGGCCCGCAGACCAGGCGTGCTGAAGGGTATCTACGCGCAAAGCCTAGCAAGCGAGTTCAGAATGCCCGCCCAACTTGGAGGCCAGCCCGTGAGACCAAGTCCTAGCATACAAGCTTCCTGCACCACATCCAGAAGGGCCAAGGTGTTGGACAAGCAAGGGAAGCTTCTGGAAGCAGGCAGGATCTGCAGCAGCATCCTGGCAGATTTGGTTGACCCTGAAAATCAGGAGTTAGCATCCTGATTGATTGTAATCTGTATAATCCCATGATTTTAGCCTTTATTCCAGGGATATTGCCATTAAGTGTAAGCTGGAGCCTCAACTATAAATAGAGGGCTGCTCTTCCCTCATTTGTACACCATCAAACACTTATGTTTCAGTGAATACAAAAGCATTTCCAGAATTCTGCCTTCTTATCCCGTATCTCTTTAACTTGCTTAATCAACCCTTCCTGTTGTTCTAGTGCTCGTACGCTTGTGTTTTAGGATGACTTAGGCATAAAGGAGGAGATTCTAAGCCTAAGGCCACACGGTTTCTGAGTCTAAGGTCAGAGCCTGTGACAGTTAGTATCAGAGCAAGTTTGATTCTGCGTGTTTGTGTTGTGCAGGTTAGAGGAGATGGCATCCTAAAGTGACGCTGCTAACCAACAACCAAATGCCCAGGAGCATGGGCATGGAAGAGGGAGGAAAGCCAGTTCTAGAGATATCTGGTCTACCATGGATGATAGGCTGGCCAAGGTGGAGGTGACCATGG
Source organism: Durio zibethinus (assembly GCF_002303985.1). Next base: position 15,864,780 of record NW_019167949.1, on the reverse strand, counting down.
GCGACATGGGGGAAAAGCTTGAGGGGGTAGAGACTCACATTGCATCGCTAGACTCCATGGAGGAGGAGATCCAAAGTGAGCTACAAGCTACTCTCAACAAAGCCTTGGACGTGTTCACCCAAAAGAATCAGACCTTGGAGACTGAAGTGCTGACCTTACGCGATGGCATGGAGGCCATGCACCAACGGATGGAGGAGCTTACCAGTGAGCTCGTTGCTTGCAAGACTGCCATTGGGAATGGCATGTTTGCTAGAGTGTCCAAGTCCAGATTGGATGTCCCCAAGCCTAAGGAGTTCAAGAGGACTAGGGTGGCCAAGGAAGTAGATAACTACCTTTGGGGTATGGAGCAGTACTTCCAAGCCATGGGCATGCAAGACGAGGCGATAAAGGTAAGCACCGCTGCTATGTATCTCACTGATGTAGCCTTATTATGGTTGAGGCACAAGTGTGATGATGTCAGGCGTGGGAGCACCAAGATTGGAACCTAGGCAGAGTTCCAAAAGGAGTTTAGAGAATAATTTTACCCAGAGTATGTTGATGATGAGGTGCGGGCAAAGTTGCACAGACTGAGCCAACAAGGGGACATAAGGGAGTATGTCCAGAAATTCTATGAACTGATGCTATAGATCTCGGATCTAGGTGAGAAGGATGCCTTATTTGCTTTCATGGATGGGCTGAAGCCATGGGTGAAGCATGAGCTACAAAGGAAAGGAGTTCATGACTTGGCTAAAGCCATGACTACTGCCAAGGCCTTGATAGAGGTCAAGCCTCTGAACAAGTTCGAGTCTACCAAGCCTAAGGGTAAGGGCAGGGACGATAGAGATCGAAAGAAGCAATCCAAAGGGAAGGATCGTGATCGGGAGTCCAAGGATGGAGATCGAGATCGTTTAACCAAGGATGGCGAGAGGAAGCCACCAGCAGGAAAGTGGAAAGCAAAAGGGGACCGAAAGCCACTAGCATGCTACCTATGTGAAGGGAGCCACATAGCGTGCAATTACCCGTAGAAGGGCAAGCTGGCTGCTATAGACAAGGAGTCTGATGAGGAGCCAGAGTTAGGGGCAGCAAAGCTTGGGTCATTGGTGCTCAATGCTGTCTAGAGTAAGGGGAACCGCAAGCCAAAGGGCTTGATGTTTACGGATCTGATGGTTGTGGGTCAGAAGGTGAGCGCATTGGTGGACACAGGTGCTTCACATCTTTTTATTTTAGGTGATAGAGCCCGAAAGCTTGGACTAAAGGTGCAGAAAGGGACTGGTACCATCAAAATGGTGAACTCCATGGAAGTTCCAGCCATTGGAGTACGCGGGGAGTGGAGTTGCAGCTTCGAGACTGGAAAGGTAAGGAGACCATTGAGGTAATACCCCTTGACAACTATGAGTTTGTGATTGGGTTAGATTTCCTTGTTCGGATTAACGCCCTCCTTGTGCCTTTTGCTGATTGTGTTTGCATCTTGGATGCACGGTGCCAATGCTTAGTGCCATTAAGGAGAGGGTCTGGAGTTGGGTCGCAAGTGGTGTCAACCATCCAATTTGCCAAGGCAGTAAGCAGACAATAAGACACCTTCTTGGCAGCCCTGAAATATGATGAGCCAAGGGAGAAGGAGACCGAGTCACCCTTGGAGGAGCTAAAGGTGCTGAAGACCTTTAGTGATGTGATGCCCGTAAAGTTACCTAGCAAGCTACCACCTAAGAGGGAGGTGGACCACAAGATCGAGCTGGTGTCCGAGGCCAAGCCACCAGCTAGAGCCCCTTACCGAATGTCTCCACCAGAGTTAGAGGAGTTGAGGAAGCAGCTCAAAGAGTTAGTTGATGCTGGCTTCATCAGGCCATCAAAGGCACCCTATGGTGCACCGGTTCTATTTCAGCGTAAGCTTGATGGGTTGTTACGACTGTGCATAGACTATCGGGCTTTGAACAAGCTGACCATCAAGAACAAGTACCCCATCCCACTCATTGCAGACTTGTTCGATCAACTTGGGAGCGCAAGGTGGTTCACCAAGCTGGATTTGAGGTCAGGCTACTATCAAGTCAGGATCGTAGAGGGAGATGAGCCAAAGATAGCATGTGTCACTCGGTATGGTTCGTATGAGTTCTTGGTGATGCCTTTCAGACTCACAAATGCCCCAGCAACATTCTGCACCCTTATGAACAAGGTACTTCAGTCATTCCTTGATCGGCTTATTGTGGTTTATTTGGATGACGTTGTGATCTATAGCTAGACATTGGGAGAGCATGTAGACCACTTGAGATAGGTGTTCTAGGTGTTACGGGTGCACAAGCTATTTGTCAAGAGGGAGAAGTGCTCATTCGCCCAGTAGGAGATCCCGTTCCTTGGCCATATAGTGGGAGGTGGCAGGATACGCATGGATGAAGGCAAGATACACGCCATCCTGGAGTGGCAACCGCCAGCCAAGGTCACTGAGTTGAGATCGTTCCTTGGGCTGGTCAACTACTACAGGCACTTCATCAAAGGTCACTCAGCAATAGCCACGCCATTGACTGACTTGCTCAAGGAGGGGAAAGCATGGGAGTGGAGCGCAGGGTACCAGGAAGCCTTTGATAGGTTGAAGCAGGCTGTGACCGAGGAGCCAGTCTTGGCCTTGCCAGACCATGCCAAGTCGTATGAGGTGTATACGGATGCATCAGACTTTGCCATAGGGGGCGTGTTGATGCAGGAGAGACGTCCAGTAGTGTTCAAGAGCAGAAAGCTGAACGAGATTGAGCGCAAGTACATGGTCCAAGAGAAGGAGATGACTGCAGTGGTGCACTGCTTGCGTACTTGGTGCCATTACCTGTTGGGGTTGAGGTTCGTGGTTAGGATGGATAATGTGGTGACCAGCTACTTCCAGATGTAGAAGAAGCTATCCCTCAAGCAGGCGAGATGGCAAGATTTTCTTATGGAATTTGATTTCCAGATGGAGTACAAGCTGGGGCGGGTGAACCTAGTGGCAGATGCCCTGAGCAGAAAGGCTAACCTTGTTGCCATTAGCCAACTAGATGGGTCACTAGTGCCGCACATCAAGGAGGGAATTGTCCATGATCCTACAGCCAAGGCTTTGATGGAGTACGCCCAGCAAGGTAAGACTAGGCCATTTTGGTTACAGGATGGCTTGCTATACACCAGGGGAAGTAGACTATTTGTGCCATAGCACGGGAAGCTCCGTAAGGAAGTTTTGCAAGAATGCCATGATTCAAGGTGGGTTGGACACCCCGAAGTGAGCCATACCTTGGTGTTGATCGAGGACTGATACTACTGGCTGCACATGAGGGACGATGTGGAGGCCTATGTGAAGACTTGTCTTATGTGCCAATAGGACAAGATGGAGCTCAAGAAACCAGGTGGTCTCTTGGAGCCATTGCCAGTGCCAGAGCAACCATGGGAGAGTGTTTCTCTGGACTTTATTGTCAGTCTACCCAAAGCAGAAGGGTTTGGAAGCATCATGGTAGTGGTGGACAAGTTTTTCAAGTATGGAATCTTCATTCCAGCAACCAAGGAGTGCCCAACCGAGGAGGTAGCTCGATTGTTCCTGAAGAACATGGTTAAGTACTGGAGAGTGCCAAGGACCATTGTTAGTGATCGGGACGGGCATTTCATGGGCAGGTTCTGGACTGAGTTGTTCAAGCTGTTGGGGTCAGACTTTAACTTTTCCACCAGCATGCATCTACAAACCGATGGGTAGACAGAACGAGTGAATGGACTATTGAAGGTCTACCTCAGGCACTATGTGAGTGCCACACAAAGGGACTGGCCAAAGCTGCTAGATATTACGTAGTTTTCCTACAACTTGCAAAAGAGCGAGGCAATGAACCAGAGCCCATTTGAGGTTGTGACAAGGCAACAACCACTAACACCCGGTTTGATTGCTGCAGGTTACATAGGGCCGAATCCAGTAGCATACAAGTTTGCCAAGGCATGGTAAGAGCAAACTGACTTTGGCCAGAGTTTGTCTACACAAGGCGGCCAAGAGGTCGAAGAAGTGGGCAGACCAAAATAGGCGGGACGTGCAGTTCCATGTTGCAGATTTGGTATTGGTGAAGCTGCATCCCATTGTGCGCCATAGGGGGCTGCACAAAGGCCTAGTCCAGAGGTATGAGGGACCTTTCCGAGTAGTCAAGAGGGTAGGCAAGGTTGCCTACAAGCTGGATATGCCACCCAAGCTGAGGGTACACCCGATGTTCCATGTGAGCATGCTCAAGCCGTTCCATGAGGATGAGGGAGATCCAGATGGGCAGAGTCAAAGCATGTACCATTGGGAGCAAGGGCCTCATATGGAAAGGAGGTCCACAGCATCATAGCTGACTGGGAGGTGAGAAGGAAGAATTATCAGCCAAGACAAGAGTACTTGCTGCACTGGAAGGGACTTCTAGACAGTGAGGCAAGATGGGAACCAGCAGATGACTTATGGCAGTTTGGGGACCAGATCAGGTAGTACCATGCAAAAGATGCGATGAGGGCATTGTGCAATCAGGTGGGGGAGAATGTCATGCCCTGAGCGGGCACGCCAGGCACATCAGGTGCACTAGTAGGTGAGCCAGAGGTTGAAGCTCGCAGACCAGGTGTGCTAGCGAGTATCTGCACGCAAAGCCTAGCAAACGAGTTCAGAATGCCCACCCAACTTGCAGGCTAGCCCCGTGAGACCAAGGCCTAGCAAACAAGCTGCCCGCACCACATCCAAAAGGGCCCAAGGTGCTGGACACGCAAGGGAAGCTTCTGGAAGTAGGCAGGATCAGCAGCAGCATCCTGGCAGATTTGATTGACCTTGAAAATCAAGAGTTAGCATCCTGATTGATTGTAATCTATATAATCCCATGATTTTAGCCTTTATTCTAAGGATATTGCCATTAAGTGTAAGCTAGAGCCTCAACTATAAATAGAGAGCTACTTCTCCCTCATTTGTACACCATCAAACACTTCCATTTTAGTGAATACAAGAGCATTTCTAGAATTCTGCCATCTTATCCTATTTCTCCTTAACTTGCGTAATCAGCCCTTCCCGTTGTTCTAGTGCCCGTACGCTTGTGTTTCAGGCTGACTTAGGCATAAATGAAGAGATTCCAAGCCTAAGGCTGCATGGTCTCTGAGTCTAAGGTCGGAGCCCATGACACAAGTACCAGCACCCATCGCACATCATGTCCGCACACCCTTTCGACCCCCCCAATCGTCGAAACCCCCAATGCCGTCGGTTAGGCTTTCCAGGGATGCTCTAACGATGCTGCCTCGAGTGAAAAAAATGCAGCACCAGCAATGCCTGAGCCCAGCATATGCACCGTGGCTCAAAATCTTAGGTTGGGAATGAACTTTGTATGCCTACACATGGAATGAATCCATATGCCTAAGCCAACCCACGAAACGAGCATGCGGGCGCTCAGCCGGTTGGAGAGGTAAAATGCACAAGTCAGAGAACGGTTTGATCCCCCCTGCGTGCTATCGATCCTGCTATCGCAACCCTCGATCCAATCTGATCTTAGACTGGGAATGAACTCCGTATGCATAAGTCAACCCATTAAACGAGCGTACGGGTGCTGAGCCGGTCGAAGAGGCATAATGCGCAAGCCGAGGATCAACCCAGTCCCCCTCTGCGTGCTGCCAGTCCCGCTACCACAACCTTCGATTCGGCTGGGGCTTAGACATGGAATGAACTCCCTATGCCTAAGCTAACCCACGAAACAGGCGTACGGGCGCTCAGCTGGTTAGAGAGGCAGAATGCGCATGTCGGGGATCAACTCAGTCCCCCTTGCGTGCTACGGATCCTACTACCGTAACCCTCGGTCCCGTCCGATCTTAAACTGGGAATGAACTTCGTATGCCTAAGTCAACCCATGAAACGAGCGTGCGGGCACTCAGTAGACCGTAGAGGTCGATCGGAGAGGCATAATGCACAAGCCGGGGATCAGCCTGGTCCCCCTCTGTGTGCTGCCGATCCCACTACCGGTCTTGCTGCTACAACCCTCGGTCTGACTGGGGCTTAGACATGGAATGAACTCTGTATGCCTAAGCCAACCCACGAAACGAGCGTGCGGGCGCTTAGTCGGTCGGAGAGGCAGAATGTGCAAGCCGGGGATCGACCCGGTCCCCCCTGCATGCTGTCAATCCTGCTACTGGTCCTACTGCCACAACCCCCGGTCCAGTTTGATCTTAGACTGGGAATGAACTCCATATGCTTAGACAGGGAATGAACTCCGTATGCCTAAGCCAACCCACGAAACGAGCGTGTGGGCGCTCAGCCGATCGGAGAGATAGAATATGCAAGCCAGGGATCAGCCCGATCCCCCATGCGTGCTGTCGATCCTACTACCACAACCCTCGTTCGGTCTGATCTTAGACTGGGAATGAACTCCATATGCCTAAGTCAACCCACGAAACGAGCGTGCCGGTGCTGAGCCAGACAGAGAGGCATAATGCGCAAGCCAGGGATCGGCCTGATCCCTCTCTGCATGCTGTCGGTCCCACTGCTACAACCCTCGATCCAGCTGGGAATTAGATGTGGAATGAACTCCCTATGCCCAAGCCAACCCACAAAATGTGCGTGCGAGCGCTCAGCTGGCCGGAGAGGCAGAATGCGCAAGCCGGGGATCGACTCGATCCCTCATGCGTGCTGTCGATCCTGCTGTCGCACCCCTCAGTCTGATCCGATCTTAGACTGGGAATGAACTCTGTATACTTAGACTGGGGATGAACTTCGTATGCCTAAGTCAACCCACAAAACGAGTGTACGGGCGCTCAGCTGACCAGAGAGGTAGGATCCGTAAGCCTTGGATCGAACAGGTGGTAGGTGGGTTCACTCATATCTTCATATTTCTGCCATGCCAATGTCGTTTTTATGGCTTGTAAATTCATACAATGGTCTCCTAAGACTTCATGTTAAGTTTCATGGCAAGACGACCCGTTTTCTATTTTTGACGATTTTTGAAATTTTTTGCGGTTTGGGATTTTTTTAATTTTTTTAGAAAGAGTTTTGTCCCCAAATTTGGTAGAGGTGATCCTTGTATTTTTGTTGGCATGCACAAAACAATTCAGCTAAAAACTCAAAGTGGAGAAGATTTTGTGACCGTTTGAAAAAAGAGTCCCCATTTCAAACACTTTAGTGGCTACTGGCAGTAAACCTATAAAATCTCAAACGCTCTTTAAGGGGTTGTGAGTTCTCAAAGTTTGATGAGGGATAGGGGGCCAATATAAGTGCCAAGAACCAGCACCTATCACACATCATGTGCACACACTCCCCGTGGCCGCCCCAATCGTCAAAACCCCAAATCTATCAGTTAGGCTCTCCGACGATGCTCTGGCGATGCTCCGATGATGCTCCGGTGATGGCTCCCTGGGAGAAAAAAATGTGGCACCAGCACATGCCCGAGCCCAGCATGTGCACCGTGGCTCAAAATCTTAAACTGGGAATGAACTCCGTATGCTTAGACATGGAATGAACTCCGTATGCCTAAGCCAACCCACGGAACAACCGTACGGGCGCTTAACCGACCGGAGAGGCAGAATGCGCAAGCCAGGGATCGGCCCATTCCCCCCTACATGCTGTTGATCCCACTGTCGCAACCCTCGGTCCGGTCCGATCTTAGACTGGGAATGAACTACATATGCATAAGTCAACCCACAAAACGAGTGTACGGGCGCTGAGCCTACCCGAAGAGGCATAATGCACAAGCCGGGGATCAGCCCGGTCCCCCTCTATGTGCTGTCGGTCTCGTTGCCACAACCCTCAGTTTGGCTAGGGCTTAGACATGGAATGAACTCCCTATGCCTAAGCTAACCCACGAAACGGGCGTGCGGGCGCTTAGCCGGCCAGAGAGGCAGAATACGCAAGCCGGGGATCGGCCTGGTCCCCCCTGCGTGCTGCCTATCTTGCTGTCGCAACCCTTGGCCGGTCCGATCTTAGACTGGGAATGAACTTCGTATGCTTAGACTGGGGATGAACTCTGTCTGCCTAAGTCAACCCATAAAATGAGCGTGCAGGCGCTCAACCGGCTAGATAGGCATAATGCGCAAGTCGGGGATCAACCCGATCCCCCTCTGCATGCTGTCGATCACGCTGCCAGTCCTGCTACCACAACCCTCAGTCCGGTTGGGGTTTAGACATGGAATGAACTCCGTATGCCTAAGCCAACCCATGAAACGAGTTTGCGGGTGCTCAGTCAGCTGGAGAGGTAGAATGCGCAAGCCGGGGATCGGCTCGGTACCCCCTGCGTGCTGTCGATCCTACTGCTGGTCCTGCTGCCGCAACCCTCAGTCCATTCTGATCTTAGACTGGGAATGAACTCCGTATGCTTAGACATGGAATGAACTCCGTATTTCTAAGCCAACCCACGAAACGAGCGTGCGGGTGCTCAGCAGGCCGGAGAGGCAGAATGCGCAAGCCAGACATCGGCCCGGTCCCCCCTACGTGCTATCACATCTTCATATTTCTGCCATGCCAATGCCATTTTTATGGCGTGCAAATTCATACAATAGTCCCCTAAGCCTTCATGTGAAGTTTCGTGACAAGACGACTCGTTTTTTTTTTTTTATGATTTTTGAAACTTTTTACTATTTGGGATTTTTTAAAATTTTTTAGAAAGAGTTTTGTCCCAAAATTTCGTAGAGGTGATCCTTGTAAATTTGTTGGCATGCATAAAAACATTCAGCTAAAAACTCAAAGTGGAAAAGATTTTGTGACCGTTTGAAAAAAGTGTCCCATTTCAGACACTTTAATGGCAACTGGCAGTAAACCTATAAAATCTCAAATGCTCTTTAAGGGGGTGTGAGTTTTTGAGGTTTGATGAGGGATAGAGGGCCAATATAAGGGCCAAGTACCAGTAACCATCAAACATCATGTGTGCACACCCCCTCGACCCCCCCAATCACCGGAACCCCCAATGCTACCAATTAGGCTCTCCGATGATGCTCCGACGATTGTGCCCCGGGTGAAAAAAATGTAGCACCAGCACATGCCCGATCCCAACATGTGCACCATGGCTCAAAATCATAGATTGGGAATGAACTCTGTATGCTTAGACAAGGAATGAACTCCGTATGCCTAAGCCAACCCACGGAACGAGCGTACGGGCGCTCAGCTGGCCGGAGAGGCAGAATGCACAAGTCGGAGATCGGCCCGGTCCCCCCTTCGTGCTGTCAATCTAGATGCAGCAACCCTCAGTCTGTTCGATCTTACACTGGGAATAAACTTCGTATGCATAAGTCAACCCATGAAACGAGCGTGCGGGCACTGAGCCGACCGAAGAGGCATAATGCGCAAGGTGGGGATCGACCCGGTCCCCCTCTGCGTGCTGTCAGTCTTGCTGCCACAACCCTCAGTCTGGCTGGGGCTTAGACATGGACTGAACTCGCTATGCCTAAGCCAACCCACGAAACAGGGGTGCAGGCGCTCAGCCAATCGAAGAGGCAGAATGCGTAAGCTAGGGATCGGCTCGGCCCCCCTGCATGCTGTCGATCCTGTTGTCGCAACCCTTGGTTCGATCTGATCTTAGACTGGGAATGAACTCTGTTTGCTTAGACTAGGGATGAACTTTGTATGCCTAAGTTAACCCATGAAACGAACGTGCAGGCGTTCAGCCGATCGGAGAGGCCAAACGGAGAGGCATAATGGGTAAGTCGAGGATCAGCCAGGTCCCCCTCTGCGTGCTACCGATCTCGTTACAGGTCCTACTGTCGCAACCCTCAGTCTAGTCCAATCTTAGATTGGGAATGAACTCTGTATGCTTAGACATGGAATGAACACTGTATGCCTAAGCTAACCCACGAAATGAGCATGCGGAACACTCAGTCGACCGAAGAGGCAGAATGTGCAAGTCTAGGATCGCCTGATCCCCTTACGTGCTGTCGATCCTGCTGCTGCAACCATCGATCCGATCCGATCTTAGACTGGGAATGAACTTCGTATGCTTAGACAGGGTATGAACTCCGTATGCGTAAGTTAACCCACAAAATGAGCGTGCGGACGCTCAGCCGACCAGAGAGGCAAGATGCATAAGCCGAGGATTGAATGGGTGGTAGGCGGGTTCAAGCACATCTTCATATTTCTGCCATGCCAATGCCATTTTTATGGCTTGTAAATTCATACAGTGGTCCCCTAAGCCTTCATGTGAAGTTTCGTGGCAAGATGACCCGTTTTCTATTTTTCATGATTTTTGAAACTTTTTGCTGTTCGAGATTTTTTAAAAATTTTTTAGAAAGAGTTTTGTCCCCAAATTTGGTAGAGGTGATCCTTGTACTTTTGTTGGCATGCACAAAAAAATTCAGCTAAAAACTCCAAATGGAGAAGATTTTGTGACCGTTTGAAAAAAGTGTCCCCATTTCAGACACTTTAATGGCTATTGGCAGCAAACCTATAAAATCTCAAATGCTCTTTAAGGGAGTGTGAGTTCTCGAGGTTTGATGAGGGATAGGGGGCCAATATAAGGCCCAAGTACCAGCACCCATCGCACATCATGTGTGCACACCCCCCGGCACCCCCAGTCGTCGGAACCCCTAATGCCGCCGGTTAGGCTCTCCGGTGATGCTCCGACGATGCTCCGGCAATGGTGCCCCGGGGGAAAAAAAGGTAGTACCCGTACATGCCCGAGCCCAGTATGTGCATCGTGGCTCAAAATCTTAGACTGGGAATGAACTCCGTATGCTTAGACATGGAATGAACTTTGTATGCCTAAGCCAACCCACAGAACGAGTGTGCGGGCACTCAACCAGTCGGAGAGGCAGAATGCACAAGTCGGGGATCGACCCAGTCCCCCCTGCATGCGGTCGATCCTGCTGCCTCAACCCTCGATCGAGTCCAATCTTAGATTGGGAATGAACTCTGTATGCATAAGTCAACCCATGAAACGAGCGTGCGGGTGCTGAGCCGGTCGAAGAGGCATAATGCGTAAGCCGGGGATCAGCCCGGTACCCCTCTGTGTGCTACCGATCCCACTGCCAGAACCCTCGGTCTGGCTAGGGCTTAGACATGGAATAAACTCCCTATGCCTAAGCCAACCCACTAAACGGGCGTGCGGGCGCTCAGCCGATGGAAGAGGTAGAATGCGCAAGCAGGGGATCGACCCGGTCCTACCTTCATGCTGTCGATCCTACTGTCGCAACCCTCGATTCGGTCTGATCTTAGACTGGGAATGAACTCCGTATGCTTAGACTAGGGATGAACTCCGTATACCAAAGTCAACCCATGAAACGAGATGCGAGTGCTCAACCGGCCGGAGAGGCATAATGCGCAAGTCGGGGATCTAAGCCAACCCACGAAATGAACGTGCGGGCACTCAACCGGTTGGAGAGGCAGAATGTGCAAGCCGGGGATCGACCCGATCCCTTCTGCGTGCTGTCATCTTTCTGCTGGTCTGACTGCCGTAACCCTCGATCCGGTCTGATCTTAGACATGGAATGAACTCTGTATGCCTAAGCTTACCCACGAAACGAGTGTGCGGGTGCTCAACCGACTGGAGAGGCAGAATGCACAAGTTGGATCGGCCCGATCCCCCCTGCGTGTGTTGATCCTGTTGTCACAACCTTCAGCTCGATCCGATCTTAGACTGGGAATGAACTCCGTATGCATAAGTCAACCCACGAAACGAATGTGCGGTGCTGAGCCAACCGGAGCGGCATAATACGTAAGCCGGGGATCAGCCCGGTCCTTCTCTGCGTGCTGTCGATCCCGTTGCCAGTCCTGCTGCCACAACTCTCGGTTCGGCTGGGGCTTAGACATGGACTGAATTCTATATGCCTAAGACCCAACCCATGAAATGAGCATGCGGGCGCTTAACCAGTTGGAGAGGTAGAATGCACAAGCTGTGATTTGGCTCGGTCCCCCCTGCGTGCTGTCGATCCAATGCTAGTCCTACTGTCGCAACCCTCGGTCTGATCCGATCTTAGACTTGGAATGAACTTCATATGCCTAAGCCAACCCACGAAACTAGCGTGCGGGCGCTTAGCCGATCGAAGAGGTAGAATGCACAAGCAGGGGGCCCGATACCCCCCAATGTGCTGTCGATCCTGCTACCGCAACCCTCGGTCTGGTCTGATCTTAGACTGGGAATGAACTCCGTATGCATAGGTCAACCCACGAAACAAGCGTACGAGTGTTGAGCTGACCGAAGAGGCATAATGCGTAAGCTGAGGATCAGCCCGGTCCCCCTCTGCACGCTGCCAGGTCCCGCTGCCATAACACTTAGTCCGGTTGGGGCTTAGACATGGAATGAACTCCCTATGCCTAAGCCAACCCATGAAACGGACGTGCGGGCGCTCAGCTGGCCGGAGAGGCAGAATGCGCAAGCCGGGGACCGGCCCAGTCCCCCCTACGTGCTACTGATCCTACTACCGCAACCCTCGATCTGGTTCGATCTTAGACTAGGAATGAACTCCGTACGCTTAGACTGGGGATGAACTTTGTATGCCTAAGTCAACCTATGAAACGAGCGTGCAGAGAGGCATAATGTGCAAGCTGGGGATCAGCCCGATCCCCCTCTGCGTGCTGTAGATCCCGCTGTCGATCCTACTATCAGAACCTTCAGTCCGGCTAGGGCTTAGACATGAAATGAACTCCGTATGCCTAAGCCAACCCATGAAACGAGCGTGCGATGCTCAACTGGCCGAAGAGTTAGAATGCGCAAGCCGGGGATCGGCCCGATCCCCTCTACGTGCTGCTGACCCACTGCCACAACCCTCGGTCTGGCTGGGGCTTAGACATGGAATGAACTCCCTATGCCTAAGCCAACCCATGAAACGGGCGTGCGGGCGCTCAGCCGGTCGGAGAGGCAGAATGCGCAAACCGGGGATCGACCCGGTCCCGCCTGTGTGTCATCGATCCTACTGCTACAACCCTCGATCTGATTCGATCTTAGACAGGGAATGAACTCCGTATTCTTAAACTAGGGATGAACTCCGTATGCCTAAGTCAACCGATGAAACGAGCATGTGGACGCTCAATCGGTCAGAGAGGCTAATCGGAGAGGTAGAATGCGTAAGCCGAGGATCAGCCCAATCCCTCCCTGCGTGCTATCGATCCAGCTGCTGGTCTTGCTATCGCAACCCTCTGTCTGGTCTGATTTTAGATGGGAATGAACTCCGTATGCTTGGACATGGAATAAACTCTGTATGCGTAAGCCAACCCACGAAACGAGCGTCCGAGCGCTTAGCCGATCGGAGAGCCAGAATGCGCAAGTCGGGTCCCCCACTACTTGCTGTAGATCCTACTGTTACAAACCTCGGTCCGGTCTGATCTTAGACTGGGAATGAACTCCGTATGCCTAAGTCAACACACGAAACGAGCATTCAGGACCTAAGCCGATCGAAAAGGCATAATGGCAAGCTGAGGATCGACCCGATCCCCTCTGCATGCTGCCGGTCCCGCTACCACAACTCTCAGTCCGGTTGGGGCTTAGACATGGAATGAACTCCCTATGCCTAAGCCAACCCACGAGACGGGCATACGGGCACTCAGCAAATTGAAAAGGCAAAATTCGTAAGCCGGGGATCGGCCCGGTCCCCCCTGCGTGCTGTCGATCCTACTGCCGCAACCCTTGGTCCGGTTCGATCTTAACTAGGAATGAACTCCATATGCTTAGACTGGGGATGAACTTCGTATGCCAAAGTCAGCCCATAAAACAAGCGTACGGGCACTCAGCCGATCGAAGAGGCCGATCGGAGTGGCATAATGCGCTTGTCGGGGATCAACTCGGTCTTCCTCTGCGTGCTACTGATCCCGCTGCCAGTCCTGCTACCACAACCCTCGGTCCGGTTGGGGCTTAGACATGGAATGAACTTCATATGCCTAAGCCAACCCACGAAACGAGCGTGCAGGCGCTCAACCAGCCAAAGAGGTAGAATGCGCAAGCCGGAGATCAGCCCGATCCCCCTCTGCATGCTGCCGATCTCGCTTCCGGTCTTGCTGCACAACCCTCGGTCTGACTAGGGCTTAGACATGAAATGAACTCTGTATGCCTAAGCCAACCCACGAAATGAGCGTGTGGGCGCTCAGCCGGCCGGAGAGGCAGAATGCGCAAGCCGAGGATCAACCCGGTCCCCATTGCGTGCTGTCGATCCTGCTGCCACAACCCTCGGTTCGATCTGATCTTAGACTCAGAATGAACTCCATATGCCTAAGTCAACCCATGAAACGAGTGTGCCGGCTCTGAGCCGGTCGAAGAGGCAAAATGCGTAAGCCGAGGATCATCTCGATCCCCTTCTACGTGCTGTCAGTCCCACTACCACAACCCTCGGTCCGGTTGGGGCTTAGACATGGAATGAACTCCCTATGCCTAAGCCAACCCATGAAACGGGCGTGCGGGTTCTCAGACGGCCAGAGAGGCAGAATGCACAAGCTGAAGATTGGCCCGATCCCTCCTACATGCACCGATCCTGCTGTCGTAACCCTCGATCCGGTCCAATCTTAAACTGGGAATGAACTCCGCATGCTTAAACTAGGGATGAACTCTGCATGCCTAAGTCAACCCACGAAATGAGCATATGGACGTTCAGTCGACTAGGGAGGCAGGATTCGCAGGCTGGGGATCGAACGACTAGTAGGTGGGCTCAAGTACATCTTCATATTTTTGCCATGCCAATGCCATTTTTATGGCTTGTAAATTCATAAAATGGTCCCCTACACCTTCATGTGAAGTTTCGTGGCAAGACGACCCGTTTTTTATTTTTCACGATTTTTGAAACTTTTTGCGGTTCGAGATTTTTTTAAATTTTTTTTGAAAGAGTTTTGTCCCCAAATTTATTAGAGGTGATCCTTGTATTTTTGGCATGCACAAAAAAATTCAGCCAAAAACTCAAAGTGGAGAAGATTTTGTGACCGTTTGAAAAAAGTGTCCCCATTTTAGACACTTTAATGGCTACTAGCAGCAAACGTATAAAATCTCAAATGCTCTTTAAGGGGGTGTGAGTTCTCGAGGTTTGATGAGGGATAGGGGGCTAATATAAGGGCCAAGTACCAGCACCCATCGCACATCATGTGCGCACACCCCCCGGCCCCCCTAATCACCGAAACCCCCAATACCGCCAGTTAGCCTCTCCGATGATGCTCTGATGATGGTTCGACGATGGTGCCCAAGGCAAAAAAAATGCAGCACCAGCACATGCCCGAGCCTAGCATGTGCACCACAGCTCAAACTCTTAGACTGGGAATGAACTCTGTATGCTTAGACACGGAATGAAATCCGTATGCCAAAGCCAACCCATGTAACGAGCGTGCAGGCTGACAACAGGCCAGAGAGGCAGAATGCACAAGCCGGGGATAGGCCCGGTCCCCCTCTACCTGCTGCCAATCCCACTTACCACAACCCTCAGTCCGGCTGGAGCTTAGACATGGAATGAACTCCCTATGCCTAAGCCAACCCACAAAATGGGCGTGCGGGCGCTCAGCAGGCTGGAGAGGCAGAATGTGCAAGCCGGGGATTGACCTGGTCCCCCCTATGTGCTGTCGATCCTACTGCCGCAACGCTTGGTCTGGTTCGATCCCCCTGTGTTCTGCCGATCCTGCTACTGGTCCTGCTATCGTAACCCTCGATCCAGTCTGATCTTAGACTGGGAATGAACTCCGTATGCTTAGACATGGAATAAACTCCGTATGCCTAGGCCAACCCAGAAAATGAGCGTGCGGGCCCTCAGTCGGTCGGAGAGGTAGAATGCGCAAGCCGGGGACCAGCTTCATCCCCCTTGCGTACTATCGATCCCGCTACCGCAACCCTCAGTCTGGTCTGATCTTAGACTAGGAATGAACTCTGTATGCCTAAGTCAACCCACGAAACAAGCGTTCGGGGCATTAAGCCGGTCGGAGAGGCATAATGCGCAAGTTTGGGATCGACTTGGTCCCCCTCTGCGTGCTGTTAGTTTCGCTGCTACAACCCTCGATCTGACTTGGGCTTAGACATGGAATGAACTCCCTATGCCTAAGCCAACCCACGAAATGGGCATGCGGGCGATCAGCTGGTCGGAGAGGCAGAATGTGCAAGCCGAGAATTGACCCAGTCCCCCCTACGTGCTACCGATCTTGCTACCGCAACCCTCAGTCTGGTCCGATCTTAGACTGGGAATGAACTCCGTATGCTTAGACTGGGGATGAACTCCGTATACCTAAGCCAACCCATGAAACGGGCGTGCGGGCGCTCAGTCAACCGGAAAGGTAGAATGTGTAAGCCGGGGATCAGCCCGATCCCCCTTGCATACTACCGATCCTGCTGTCGTAACCCTTGGTCCGATTCAATCTTAGACTAGGAATGCACTCCGTATGCTTAGACTGGGGATAAACTCCGTATGCCTAAGTCAACCCACAAAACGAGCGTGCGAGCACTCAACCGACCGGAGAGGCAGAATGCGTAAGCCAGGGATTGGCCCGGTCCCCCCTGCTATTGTCGATCCTGCTACTGGTCCTGCTACTTGTAACCCTTGGTCTAGTCTGATCTTAGACTGGGAATGAACTTCGTATGCTTAGACATGGAATGTACTCTGTATGCCTAAGCCAACCCACGAAATGAGTGTACGGGCGCTCAGCCGGCCAAAGAGGCAGAATGTGCAAGTCAGGGATCGACCCGATCCCCCCCTTCGTGCTGTCGATCCTGCTGTCACAACCTTCAATCCGATCCGATCTTAGACTGGGAATTAACTTCGTATGCCTAAGTCTAACCCACGAAATGGGTGTTCGGGCACTGAGCCAGTCGGAGAGGCATAATACGCAAGTCGAGAATCGGCCCGATCCCTCTCTGTGTGCTACCGATCCCACTGCCACAACCCTCGGTCCGGTTGGGGCTTAGACATGGAATGAACTCCATATCCCTAAGCCAACCCATGAAACGGGTGTGCGGGCTCTCAGCAGACCGGATAGGCAGAATGCACAAGTCAGGGATCGATCTGGTCCCCCCTTGTGTGCTGCCGATCCTGCTGCCGCAACACTCGATCCAGTCTGATCTTAAACTGGGAATGAACTCCATATGCTTAGACTGGGGATGAACTCCGTATGCCTAAGTCAACCCATGAAACGAGCGTGCGTGCACTTAGCCGGTCGGAAGGTCGGCTGGAGAGGCATAATGCGGAAGCTGGTGATCAGCCCGGTCCCCCTTTGCTTGTTGCCGATCTTTGTCGGTCTTGCTGCCACAACCCTCGGTCCGATTGGGGCTTTGACATGGAATGAACTCCATATGCCTAAGCGAACCTATGAAATGAGCGTGCGGGCGTTCAGCCGACCGGAGAGGCAGAATGTGCAAGTCGAGGATCGACCTGATCTGCCCCTGTATGCTGTCGATCGTGCTGTCGCAACCCTTGGACTAGCCCGATTTAGACTGGGAATGAACTCCTATGCTTAGACATGGAATGAACTCCGTATGCCTAAGCCAACCCACAAAATGCGGGCGTTCAGCTGGTAACAGAGGCAGAATGCGCAAGCCGAGGATCAGCCTGATCCCTCCTACGTGCTATCGATCCTGCTACCACAACCCTCAGTCCGGCCCGGTCCTCCCATCGCACATCATGTGCGCACACCCCTCGACCCCCCCAATCGTCAGAACCCCCAATGCCATCGGTTAGGCTCTCCATCCTGCTACCGCAACCCTCGTCCGATCCGATCTTAGACTGGAAATGAACTCTGTATGCCTAAGTTAACCCACGAAACGAGCGTCCGGGCACTGAGCCGGCCAGAGAGGCATAATGCACAAGTCGAGGATCGGTCTGATCCCCCTCTGCATGCTATCAGTCTCGCTGCCACAACCCTCGATTCGGCTAGGGCTTAGACATAGAATGAACTCCCTATGCCTAAGCCAACCCATGAAATGGGCGTGCGGGTGCTCAGCCGACCGGAGAGATCGAATGTGCAAGCTGGGGATCGGTCTGATACCCCCTGCATGCTACAAATCTTACTACCGCAACCCTCGGTCTGGTCTGATCTTAGGCTAGGAATGAACTCCGTATGCTTGGACTGGGGATGAACTCCGTATGCCTAAGTCAACCCACGAAACGAGCGTGCGAGTGCTTAGCCGACCAGAGAGGTAGGATGCGCAAGCTGGGGATCGAATGGGTGGTAGGTGGGTTCAAGCACAT
>NW_019167949.1:15794261-15845759 GCF_002303985.1 Durio zibethinus | reverse complement strand
GCAAGCTGGGGATCGGCTTGGTCCCCCTCTATGTGCTGTAAGTCCCACTGCCACAACCCTCGGTCCGGCTAGGGCTTAGACATGGAATGAACTCCGTATGCCTAAGCCAACCCATGAAACGAGCGTACAGGCGCTCAACTGATCGGAGAGGTAGAATGCGGAAGTCAGGGATTGGCCCGGTCCCCCCTGCGTGCTATCGATCCTGCTGCTGTCCTGCTGTCGCAACCCTCGGTTTGGTCCAATCTTAGACTGGGAATGAACTCCGTCTGCCTAAGCCAACCCATGAAACGAGCATGCGGGCGTTCAGCCAGTCGGAGAGGCAGAATGCGTAAGTCGGGGACCGGCCCGGTCCCCCCTTGCGTGCTGTCGATCCTGCTATCGTAACCCTCGGTCCGGTCCGATCTTAGACTGCGAATGAACTCCGTATGCCTAAGTCAACCCATGAAACGAGCGTACAGGCACTGAGCCGATCAGAGAGGTAGAATGCGCAAGCCAGGGATCGGTTCGGTCCCCCTCTGTGTGCTGCCAGTCCCGCTGCCACAACCCTCGGTCCAGCTGGGCCTTAGACATGGAATGAGCTCCCTATGCCTAAGCCAAACCATGAAACGGGCCAGCGGGCACTCAGTCGACCGGAGAGGCAGAATGCGCAAGCCAGGGATCGGCCCATCTTAGACTGGGAATGAACTTCGTATGGCTTAGCCAACCCATGAAATGAGCGTGCAGGCGCTCAGTCGGCCGGAGAGGCAGAATGTGCAAGCTGGGGATCAACCCGATCCCCCCTGCATGCTGCCGATCCTGCTGTTGGTCCTACTGCTGCAACCCTCGGTTCGATCCGATCTTAGACTGGGAATGAACTCTGTATGCTTAGACATGGAATGAACTTCATATGGCTAAGCCAACCCATGAAATGAGCGTAGGGGCGCTCAGTCGGCCGAAGAGGTAGAATGCGTAAGTCGGGGATCGACCTGGTCCCTCTCTGCGTGCTGTCGATCCTACTGCCGCAACCCTCAGTCCGATCCAATCTTAGATTGGGAATGAACTTCGTATGCCTAAGTCAACCCATGAAACGAACATGTGGGCGCTGAGCCAATCGAAGAGGCATAATGCCCAAGCCGGGGATCGACCCGATCCTCCTCTGTGTGCTACCGGTCCCGCTGCCATAACCCTCGGTCCGGCTAGGGCTTAGACATGGAATGAACTCGCTATGCCTAAGCCAACCCATGAAATGGGCATGCAGGTGCTCAGCCGGCCAGAAAGGTAGAATGCGCAAGTCGGGGATTGGCCCAATCCCCCCTGCGTGCCACCGATCCTGCTGCCGTAACCTTCAGTCCAATCCGATCTTAGACTGGGAATGAACTTCGTATGCTTAGACTAGGGATGAACTCCGTATGCCTAAGTCAACCTATAAAACGAGCATGCGGGCGCTCAGCCTACTAGAGAGGCAGGATAAGTAAGTCGGGGATCGAATGGGTGGCAGGTGGGTTCAAGCACATCTTCATATTTCTACCATGCCAATACCTTTTTTATGGCTTGTAAATTCGTACAATGGTCCCCTAAGCCTTCATGTGAAGTTTCGTGGCAAGATGACCCATTTTCTATTTTTCATGATTTTCAAAACTTTTTGCGGTTCGGGATTTTTTAAAAATTTTTTAGAAAGAGTTTTATCCCCAAATTTGGTTGAGGTAATCCTTGTATTTTTTTTGGCTTGCACAAAAATATTCAGCTAAAAACTCGAAGTGGAGAAGATTTTGTGACTTTTTAAAAAAAGTGTCCCCATTTTAAACACTTTAATGGCTACTGGCAGCAAACCTATAAAATCTCAAATGCTCTTTAAAGGGGTCTGAGTTCTTGAGGTTTGATAATGGATAGGGGGCCAATATAAGGGCCAAGTGTCACACCCTGGCTGGGCGCACCAGGCACATCAAGCGCACAAACAGGCGAGCCAGAGGTTGAGGCCCACAGACCAGACGTGCTGGCGGGTATCTGCACGGAAAGCCTAGCAAACGAGTTCAGAACGCCCGCCCAACTTGCAGGCCAGCCCGTGAGACCAAGGCCTGGCATACAAGCTGCCCACACCACAACTAGAAGGGCCCAAGGTGCTGGACACATAAGGGAAGCTTATGGAAGCAGGCAGGATCAGCAGCAGCATCTTGGCAGATTTGGTTGACCCTGAAAATCAAGAGTTAGTATCCTGATTGATTGTAATCTGTATAATCCCATGATTTTAGCCTTTATTCTATGGATATTGCCATTAAGTGTAAGCTGGAGCCTTAACTATATATAGAAGGCTGCTCCTCCCTCATTTGTACACCATCAAACACTTCTGTTTTAGTGAATACAAGAGCATTTCTAGAATTCTACCTTCTTATCCTGTTTCTCTTTAACTTGCGTAATCAACCCTTCCTGTTGTTCTAGTGCCCGTACACTTGTGTTTTAGGCTGACTTAGGCTTAAAGGAGGAGATTCCAAGCCTAAGGCCGCAATGTTTCTGAGTCTAAGGTCAGAGCCCGTGACAGTTGGTATCAAAGCAAGTTCGATTCTACGTGTTTGTGTTGTGCAGGTTAGAGGAGATGTCATCCCAAAGTGATGCTGCTAACCAACAACCAGAGGCCCAAGAGCATGGGCATGGAAGAGGGAGGCAAGCCAGTTCTAGAGATATCTGGTCTACCATGGACGGTAGGCTGGCCAAGGTGGAGGTGACCATGGGCGACATGGGGGAAAAGCTTGCAGGGGTAGAGACTCACATTGCATCGCTAGACTCCATGGGGGAGGAGATCCAAAGTGAGCTGCAAGCTGCTCTCAACAAAGGCTTGGACATGTTCACCCAAAAGAATCAGACCTTGAAGGCTGAAGTGCTGACCTTGCGTGATGGCATGGAGGCCATGCACCGGTGGATGGAGAAGGTTAGCAGTGAGCTCATTGCTTGCAAGACTGCCATTGGGAATGGCATGTTTGCTGGAGTGTCCAAGTCCAGATTGGATGTCCCTAAGCCTAAGGAGTTCAAGGGAACTGGGGGTGCCAAGGAAGTAGATAACTACCTTTGGGGTATGGAGCAGTACTTTCAGGCCATGGGCATGCAAGACGAGGTGATAAAGGTAAGCATCACTGCTATGTATCTCACTGATGTAGCCTTATTGTGGTAGAGGCGCAGGTGTGATGATGTCAGGCATGGGAGCGCCAAGATTGGAACTTGGGTAGAGTTCCAAAAAGAGTTCAGAGAACAATTTTACCTAGAGTATACCGATGATGAGGCACGGGCAAAGTTGCGCAGGCTAAGCCAGCAAGGGGACATAAGGGAGTATGTCCAAGAATTCTCTGAACTGATGCTATAGATCTCGAATCTAGGTGAGAAAGACTCCTTATTTGCTTTCATGGATGGGCTGAAGCCGTGTGTGAAGCATGAGCTACAAAAGAGAGGAGTTCATGACTTGGCTAAAGCCATGACTACTGCCGAGGCCTTGATAGAGTTCAAGCCTCTGAACAAGTTGGAGTCTACCAAGCCCAAGGGTAAGGGCAGGGAGGATAGGGATCGAAAGAAGCAGTCCAAGGTGAAAGATCGTGATCAAGAGTCCAAGGATGGAGATCGAGACCGTTCAACCAAGGATGGCGAAAGGAAGCCACCAGCAGGCAAGTGGAAAGCAAAAGGGGACCGAGAGCCACTAGCATGCTACCTATGTGGAGTGAGCCACATAGCATGTAATTACCCACAGAAGGGCAAGCTGGCTGCTGTAGACGAGGAGTCTAACGAGGAGCCAGAGTCAGGGGTAGCAAAGCTTGGGTCATTGGTGCTCAATACTATCTAGAGTAAGGGGAGCCACAAGCCAAAGGGCTTGATGTTTTCGGATCTGATGGTTGCAGGTCAGAAGGTGAGCGTACTGGTGGACATAGGTGCCTCACATTTTTTTATTTCAGGTGATAGAGCCCAGAACTCAGACTCAAGGCAGTTCAGCCATTGGAGTAACGTGGGGAGTGGAGTTACAGCTTGGAGACTGGAAAGGCAAGGAGACCATTGAGGTAATACCCCTTGATGACTATGAGTTTGTGATTAGGTTGGATTTCCTTGTTCAGATTAATTCCCTCCTTGTGCCTTTTGCCGATTGTGTTTGCATCTTGGATGCACGGTGCCAATGCCTAGTGCCATTAAAGAGAGGGTCTGAAGTTGGGTCGCGGGTGGTGTCAACCATCCAATTTGCCAAGGCGGTAAGCAAACAAGAAGACACCTTTTTGGCAGCCCTGAAATATGATGAGCCAAGGGAGAAAGAGATCGAGTCACCCTTGGAGGTGCTAAAAGTGCTGAAGACCTTTAGTGATGTGATGCCCGCAAAGCTACCTAGCAAGCTACCACCTAAAAGGGAGGTGGACCACAAGATCGAGCTGGTATCCGAGGCCAAATGTCTCCCCCAGAGTTGGAGGAGCTCAGGAAGCAGCTCAAAGAGTTAGTTGATGTTGGCTTCATCAGGCCATCAAAGGCACCCTGTGGTGCACCGGTTCTATTTCAGTGCAAGCATGATGGGTTGTTACGGTAAAGATTTTGTGACCGTTTGAAAAAAGTGTCCCCATTTCAGACACTTTAATGGCTACTGGTAGCAAAACTATAAAATTTCAAATGCTCTTTAAGGGGGTGTGAGTTCTCGAGGTTTGATGAGGGATAGGGGGCCAATGTAAGGGCCAAGTACCAACACCCATCGCACATCATGTGCGCACACCCCCCGGCCCCCCAATCATCGAACCCTAAATGCCGTCGGTTAGGCTCTCCGGTGATGGTGCCTCGAGCAAAAAAAATACGACAGCAGCACATGCCCAACCCCAGCATGTACCCCGTGGCTTAAAATCTTACACTGGGAATGAACTCCGTATGCTTAGACATGGAATGAACTCCGTATGCTTAGACATGAAATGAACTACATATGCCTAAGCCAACCCACGTAATGCACGTGCGGCCGCTCAACCGACCAGAGAGGCAGAATGCGTAAGTCGGGGATCGGTTCGATCCCTCCTGCATGCTGTCGATCATACTGCTAGTCCTGTTGCCGCAGCCCTCGATCCGGTTCGATCTTAGACTGGGAATGAACTCTGTATGCTTAGACTTGGAATGAACTCTGTATGCCTAAGCCAACCCATGAAACGAGCGTGCGAGTGCTCAGTCGGCCAGAAAGGTAGAATGCACAAGCTAGGGATCGGCCCGAGCCCCCCTACGTGCTATCGATCATGCTTCTGCAACCTTCGGTCTGGTTCGATCTTAGAATGGGGATAAACTCTGTATGCCTAAGATGTGCAAGTCGGGGATTAGCTCGATCCCCCTCTGCGTGCTGCCGGTCCTGCTGCCACAACCCTTGTCCGGCTAGGGCTTAGACAAGGAATGAACTCCGTATGCCTAAGCCAACCCATGAAATGAGCGTGCGGGCTCTCAGTCGGCTGGAGAGGCAGAATATGCAAGTCAGGGATCAGCCCGATCCCCCTCTGGTGCTGTCTATCCTGCTGCCACAACCCTCGGTCCGATCCAATCTTAGACTAGGAATGAACTCCGTATGCATAAGTCAACCCACGAAACGAGCGTTCGAGCGTTGAGCCTGCCAAAGAGGTATAATACGCAAGCCGAGGATCGACCTAGTCGCCCTCTATGTTCTGCTGGTCCGGCTACCACAACCCTCGGTCCGACTGGGGTTTAGACATGGAATAAACTCCCTATACCTAAGCTAACCCACGAAATGGACGTACGGGCGCTCAGTCGGTCAGAGAGGTAGAATGCGCAAGCAGGGGATCGGCCCGGTCCCTCATGCGTGCTGCCGATCCTACTGCCATAACCTTCGGTCCGGTCCGATCTTAGACTGGGAATGAACTTCGTATGCTTAGATTGGGGATGAACTCAGTATGCCTAAGTTAACCCACGAAACGAGCGTGCGGGCGCTCAGTCGATAGAAGAGGCCGATCGAAGAGGCATAATGCACTAAGTCAGGGATCAACCCGATCCCCCTTTACGTACTGTCGATCCCCCTGCCGGTCTTATTGCCACAACCTTCGGTCCAACTGGGGCTTAGATATGGAATGAACTCCGTATGCCTAAGCCAACCCACGAAACGAGCATGTGGGCACTCAGCCAGTCGGAGAGGCAAAAAGCGCAAGCTGAGGATCGACACGGTCCCCTCTGAGTGCTGTCGATCCTGCTGCTGCAACCCTTGATCCGGTCTGATCTTAGTCTGGGAATGAACTTCGTATGCTTAGACATGGAATGAACTTCGTATGCCTAAGCCAACCCATGAAACAAGCATGCCTGCAGGTGCTCAACCGACGGAGAGGCAGAATGTGCAAGCCGGGGATCGGCCCGATCCCCACTGCGTGCTGTCGATCTTGCTGCCACAACCCTCGGCCCGATCCGATCTTAGATTGGGAATGAAATTCGTATGCCTAAGTCAACCCATGAAACGAGCGTGCAGGTGCTGAGCCGATCGAAGAGGCAGAATGCACAAGCTGAAGATCGGCCCGGTCCCCCTCTGCGTGCTGTCGGTCCCGCTGCCATAACGCTCGGTCTGACTGGGGCTTAGACATGGAAAGAACTCCCTATGCCTAAGCCAACCCATGAAACGGGCATGCGGGCGCTCAACCTGCCGGAGAGGTAGAATGCGCAAGCCGGGGATCGGCCTGATCCCTCCTGCGTGCTGTCGATCCTGCTGTCGCAACCCTCGGTCTGGTCCGATCTTAGACTAGGAATGAACTCCATATGCCTAAGTCAACCCATGAAACGAGTGTGCGGACGCTCAGCCGACCAGAGAGGCAGGATGCGCAAGTCGGGGATCGAACGGGTGGTAGGTGGGTTCAAGCACGTCTTCATATTTCTGCCATGCCAATGCCATTTTTATGCCTTGTAAATTCATACAATGGTCCCCTAAGCCTTCATGTGAAGTTTCCTGGCAAGACGACCCATTTTCTATTTTTCACGATTTTCAAAACTTTTTACGGTTCAGGATTTTTTTAAATTTTTTTAGAAAGATTTTGTCCCCAAATTTGGTAGAGGTGATCCTTGTATTTTTTTTGGCATGCAAAAAAAAATTCAGCCAAAAACTCGAACTGGAGAAGATTTTGTGACCGTTTGAAAAAAGTGTCCCCATTTCAGACACGTTAATGGCTACTGGCCGCAAACCTATAAAATCTCAAATGCTCTTTATGGGGGTGTGAGTTCTTGAGGTTTGATGAGGGATAGGGGGCCAATATAAGGGCCAAGTACCAGCACCCATCGCACATCATGTGCGCACACCCCCCGGCCCCCCAATCATCAGAACCCCCACTGCTGCCGATTAGGCTCTTCGATAATGCTCCGACGATGGTGCCCTGGGCGAAAAAAATGCGGCACCAGCACATGCCCGAGCCCAGCATGTGCACCATGGCTCAAAATCTTAGACTGGGAATGAACTACATATGCTTAGACATGGAATGAACTCCGTATGCCTATGCCAACCTGCGAAATGAGCATGCGGGCGCTCAGCCGACTGGAAAGGTAGAATGTGCAAGTCGGGGATCAACTCAGTCCCCAACTACGTGCTGTCGATCCTGCTGCTGCAACCCTCGATCCGGTCTGATCTTAGACCGGGAATGAACTCGTATGCATAAGTCAACCCATGAAATGAGCATACGGGAGCTGAGCCGACCGAAGAGGCATAATGCGCAAGTTGGGGATCGACCCGATCCCCCTTGCGTGCTGTCGGTCCCGCTACCACAACCCTCAGTCCGGCTGGGGGCTTAGACATGGAATGAACTCCCTATGCCTAAGCCAACCCATGAAACGGCGTGTGCGGGCTCTCATCCAGTCGGGGAGAGGCAGAATGTGTAAGTCGGGGATCGGCCCGATCCCTCCTGCGTGCTGTCGATCCCGCTGCCACAACCCTCAATCCAGCTGGGGCTTAGACATGAAATGAAATCCCTATGCCTAAGCCAACCCACGAAACGGGCGTGCGGGCGCTCAGCCAATCGGAGAGGTAGATTGCACAAGTTGGGGATCGGCTCGGTCCCCCTTGCTTGCTGTCGATCCTGCTACCGCAACCCTCGATCCGATCCGATCTTAGACTGGGAATGAGCTCCGTATGCTTAGATTGGGGATGAACTTCGTATGCCTAAGTCAACCCACGAAACGAATGTGTGAGAGCTCAGCCGGCCATAGCGATCGATCGGAGAGGCATAATGCGTAAGCCGAGGATCAGCCCGATCTCCTTCTGCATGCTGTCGATCCCGCTGCCGGTCCTGCTGCCACAACCCTCGATCTGGCTGGGGCTTAGACATGGAATGAACTCCGTATGCCTAAGCCAACCCACGAAACAAGTGTGCGGGTGCTCAGCCGGCCGGAGAGACAGAATATGCAAGCCAGGGATCGGCCCGGTCCCCCCTGCATGCTACCGATCCTGCTGCTGGTCTTACTACCGTAACCCTCGGTTTGACCTAATCTTAGACTATGAATGAACTCTGTATGCTTAGACATGGAATGAACTCCGTATGCCTAAGCTAACCCATGAAACAAGCGTGCGGGTGCTCAGCTGCCGGAGAGGCAGAATGCGCAAGCCAGGGATTGGCCCGGTCCCCCCTACGTGCTATCGATCTTGCTACCACAACCCTCAATCTGGTCTGATCTTAGACTAGGAATGAACTCCGTATGCCTAAGTCAACCCATGAAACAAGCGTGCGGGTGCTGAGCCAGTTGGACAGGCA
The DNA here is from genome assembly GCF_002303985.1 of Durio zibethinus. Next base: position 15,837,066 of record NW_019167949.1, on the reverse strand, counting down.
TAATGCGCAAGCCGGGGATCAGTTCGGTCCACCTCTACGTGCTATCGGTCTTGCTGCCACAACCCTCAGTCTGACTAGGGCTTAGACATGGAATGAACTCCCTATGCCTAAGCCAACCCACGAAATGGGCGTACGGGCGCTCAGTTGGCCGAAGAGGTAGAATGCTCCTACCGGGGATTGGCCCGATCCCCCATGCGTGCTGTCGATCCTATTGCCGTAACCCTCGATCTGGTCCAATCTTAGATTGGTAATGAACTCTGTATGCCTAAGTTAACCCACGAAACGAGCATGCAGGCGCTCACCGACCAAAGAGGCAGGATGCGCAAGCCGAGGATCGAACGAGTGGTTAGTGGGTTCAAGCACATCTTCATATTTCTGCCATGCCAATGCCATTTTTATGGCTTTTAAATTCATGCAATGGTCCCCTAAGCCTTCATGTGAAGTTTCATTGCAAGACAACCCATTTTCTATTTTTCATGATTTTCGAAACATTTTGTGATTCGGGATTTTTTAAAATTTTTTTAGAAAGAGTTTCGTCCCCAAATTTGGTAGAGGTGATCCTTGTATTTTTTTTGGCATGCACAAAAAAATTCAGCTAAAAACTTGAAGTGGAGAAGATTTTGTGACCGTTTGAAAAAAGTGTCCCCATTTTAGACACTTTAATGGCTACTGGCAGCAAACCTATAAAATCTCAAATGCTCTTTAAGGGGGTGTGAGTTCTCGAGGTTTGATGAGGGATAGGGGGCCAATATAAGGGCCAAGTCTCACCCCTTAGGTGGGTGCGCCAGGCACATTGGATGTACCAGCAGGTGGGCCAGAGGTTGAGGCCCGCAGACCAGGCGTGCTGGCGGGTATCTACGCGTAAAGCCCAGCAAACAGTTCAGAATGCCTACCCAACTTGCAGGCCAGCCCGTGAGACCAAGGCCTGGTATCCAAGCTCCCACACCACATCCAGAAGGGCCCAAGGTGCTGGACATGCAAGGGAAGCTTCTGGAAGCAGGCAGGATCAGCAGCAGTATCTTGGCAGATTTGGTTGACCCTGAAAATCAAGAGTTAGCATCCTGATTGATTGTAATCTGTATAATCCCATGATTTTAGCCTTTATTCTAGGGATTTGCCATTAAGTGTAAGCTGGAGCCTCAACTATAAATAGAAGGCTGCTCCTCCCTCATTTGTACACCATCAAACACTTCTGTTTCAGTGAATACAAGAGCATTTCCAAAATTTTGCCTTCTTATCCTGTTTCTCTTTAACTTGCATAATCAGTCCTTCCTGTTGTTCTAGTGCCCGTACACTTGTGCTTTAGGCTAACTTAGGCTTAAAGGAGGAGATTCCAAGCCTAAGATCGCACGATTTCTGAGTCTAACGTCGGAGCCCGTGACAGTTGGTATTAGAGCAAGTTCGATTCTGTGTGTTTGTGTTGTGCAGGTTAGAAGAGATGTCATCCCAAAATGATGCTGCTAACCAACAACTAGAAGCCCAGGAGCATGGGCATGGAAGAGGGAGGAAAGCCAGTTCTAGAGATATCTGGTCTACCATGGACGGTAGGCTGGCCAAGGTGGAGGTGACCATGGGCAACATGGGGGAGAAGCTTGAGGGGGTAGAGACTCACATTGCATCGCTAGACTCCATGAGAGAGGAGATCCAAAGTGAGCTACAAGCTGCTTTCAACAAAGGCTTGGACATGTTCACCTAAAAAAATCAGACCTTGGAGGCTGAAGTGTTGACCTTGCATGATGGCATGGAGGCCATGCGCTAGCGGATGGAGGAGCTTACCAGTGAGCTCGTTGCTTACAAGACTGCCATTGGGAATGGCATGTTTGCTGGAGTGTCCAAGTCCATATTGGATGTCCCCAAGCCTAAGGAGTTCAAGGGGACTAGGGCGGCCAAGGAAGTAGATAACTACCTTTGGGGTATGGAGCAGTACTTCTAGGCCATGGGCATGCAAGACGAGGGTATAAAGGTAAGCATCGCTGCTATGTATCTCACTGATGTAGCCTTATTGTGGTAAAGGCGTAGGTGTGATGATGTCAGGCATGGGAACGCCAAGATTGGAACCTAGGTAGAGTTCCAAAAGGAGTTCAGAGAACAATTATACCCGGAGTATGCCGATGATAAGGCGCGGGCAAAGTTCCATAGGTTGAGCCAGCAAGGGGACATAAGGGAGTATGTCCAAAAATTCTCTGAACTGATGCTACAGATCTTAGATCTAGGTGAGAAGGATGCCTTATTTGCTTTCATGGATGGGCTGAAGCTGTGGGTGAAGCATGAGCTACAAAGGAGAGAAGTTCATGACTTGGCTAAAGCCATGACTACTGCCGAGGCCTTGATAGAGTTCAAGCCTCTGAACAAGTTCGAGTCTACCAAGCCCAAGGGTAAAGGCAGGGATGATAGGGACCGGAAGAAGCAGTCCAAAGGAAAGGACCGTGACTGAGAGTCCAAGGATGGAGACTGAGACCGTTCAACCAAGGATGGCGAGAGGAAGCCACCAGCAAGCAAGTGGAAAGCAAAAGGGACTGAGAGCCACTGGCATGCTACCTATGTGGAGGGAGCCACATAGCATGTAATTACCCACAGAAGGGCAAGCTGGCTGCTGTAAACAAGGAGTCTGACGAGGAGCCAGAGTCAGGGGTAGCAAAGCTTGGGTCGTTGGTGCTCAATGCTGTCCAAAGTAAGGGGAGTCGCAAGGCAAAGGGCTTGATGTTTGTGGATCTGATGGTTGCAGGTCAGAAGGTGAGTGCACTGGTGGACACAGGTGCCTCACATCTTTTTATTTCAGGTGATAGAGCCCGGAAGCTCAGACTAAAGGTGCAAAAAGGGATTGGTACCATCAAAACAGTGAACTCTAAGGAAGTTCCAACCATTGGAGTAGCGCGGAGAGTGGAGTTGCAGCTTGGAGACTGGAAAGGCAAGGAGACCATTGAGGTAATACCCCTTGATGACTATGAGTTTGTGATTGGGTTGGATTTCCTTGTTTGGATTAACACCCTCCTTGTGCCTTTTACCGATTGTGTTTCCATCTTGGATGCACGGTGCCAATGCCTAGTGCCATTAAGGAGAGGGTCTGGAGTTAGGTCACGAGTGGTGTCAGGCATCCAATTTGCCAAGGCGGTAAGCAGACAAGAAGACACCTTCTTAGCAGCCCTGAAATATGAGGAGCCAAGTGAGAAGGAGACCGAGTCACCCTTGGAGGTGCTAAAGGTGCTGAAGACCTTTAGTGATGTGATGCCCGCAAAGCTACCTAGCAAGCTACCAACTAAGAGGAAGGTGGACCACAAGATCGAGCTGGTGTCCGAGGCCAAGCCACCAGCTAGAGCCCCTTACCGAATGTCTCCACCAGAGTTGGAGGAGTTGAGGAAGCAACTTAAAGAGTTAGTTGATGCTGGCTTCATCAGGCCATCGAAGGCACCCTATAGTGCACTGGTTCTATTTCAGTGCAAGCATGATGGGTCATTGCGACTGTGCATAGACTACCGGGCTTTGAATAAGCTGACCATCAAGAACAAGTACCCCATCCCACTCATTACGGACTTGTTCGATCAACTTGGGAGCGTAAGGTGGTTCACCAAGCTGGATTTGAGGTCAGGCTACTATCAAGTCAGGATCGCGGAGGGAGATGAGCCAAAGACAGCATGTGTCACTCGGTATGGTTCGTATGGGTTCTTGGTGATGCCTTTCGGACCCACGAACGCCCCAACAACATTTTGCACCCTTATGAACAAAGTACTTCAGTCATTCCTTGATTGGTTTGTTGTGGTTTATTTGGATGACATTGTGATCTACAGCCAGACTTTGGGAGAGCATGTAGACCACTTGAGATAGGCGTTTGAGATGTTGCAGGTGCACAAGCTGTTTGTCAAGAGGGAAAAGTGCTCATTTGCCCAAAAGGAGATCCCGTTCCTTGGCCATATAGTGGGAGGTTGCAATATACGCATGGATGAAGGCAAGATACACGCCATCTTGGAGTGGCAACTGCCAGCCAAGGTCACTGAGTTGAGATCATTCCTTGGGCTAGTCAACTACTACAAGTGCTTCATCAAAGGTCACTCAGCAATAGCCACGCCATTGACTGACTTGCTCAAGAAAGAGAAAGCATGAGAGTGGAGCGCAGGGTGCCAGGAAGCCTTTGATAGGTTGAAACGGGCTGTGATCGAGGAGCCAGTCTTGGCCTTGCCAGACCATGCCAAGCCATATGAGGTGCATACGGATGCATCAGACTTTGCTATAGGGGGCGTGTTAATGCAGGAAGGATGTCCAGTTGCGTTTGAGAGCAAGAAGCTGAATGAGACTGAACACAAGTACATGGTCCAAGAGAAGGAAATGACTGTAGTGGTGCACTGCTTGTGCACTTGGTGCCATTACCTGTTGGGTCAAGGTTTGTGGTTAGGATGGATAATGTGGCGACCAGCTACTTCCAGACCCAGAAGAAGCTATCCCCCAAGCAGGCAAGATGGCAAGATTTTCTTACGAAATTTGATTTCCAGATGGAGTACAAGCCGGGGTGGGTGAACCTAGTGGCAGACACCCTAAGTAGGAAGGCTAACCTTGCTGCCATTAGCCAACCAGAGGGGTCACTGGTGCCGCACATCAAGGAGGGACTTGCGCATGATCCTACAGCCAAGGCTTTGATGGAGTACGCCCAGCAAGGTAAGACTAGGAGGTTTTGGTTGCAGGATGGCTTGCTATACACCAGGGGCAGTAGACTATTTGTGCCACAGCACGGGAAGCTCTGCAAAGAAGTTTTGCAAGAATGCCATGATTCAAGGTGGGCTGGACACCCTGGAGTGAGTCATACCTTGGCGCTGATCGAGGAACGGTACTACTGGCCGCACATGAGGGACGATGTGGAGGCCTTATGTGAAGACTTGTCTTGTGTGCCAATAGGACAAGGTGGAGCTCAAGAAACCAGGCGGTCTCTTGGAGCAATTGCTAGTGCCAGAGTGACCATGGGAGAGTGTTTCTCTAGACTTTATAGTCGGTCTACCCAAAGCAGAAGGGTTTGGAAGCATCATAGTAGTGGTGGACAGGTTTTCCAAGTATGGAATCTTCATTCTAGCAACCAAGGAGTGCCCAGTTGAGGAGGCAGCTCGATTATTCCTAAAGAACATGGTTAAGTACTGGGGAGTGCCGAGGATCATTGTTAGTGATCCGGATGGGCATTTCACGGGCAAGTTCTAGACTGAGTTGTTCAAGCTGTTGGGGTCAGACTTGAACTTTTCCACCAACATGCATCCGCAGATCGATGGGCAGACAGAATGAGTGAATGGACTATTAGAGGTCTACCTCAGGCACTATGTGAGTGCCACACAAAGGGACTGGCCAAAGCTGCTAGATATTGCATAGTTTTCCTACAACTTGCAAAGAAGTGAGGCAACGAACCAGAGCCCATTTGAGGTTATGACAAGGCAACAACCACTAACACCCGATTCAATTGCTGCAGGTTATACAAGGTCGAATCTAGCAGCATACAAGTTTGCCAAGGCATGGCAGGAGCAAACTGACTTAGCTAGAGTTTGTCTACACAAGGCGACCAAGAGGTCGAAGAAGTGGGCAGACCAGAATAGGGGGACGTGCAGTTCCAGGTTGGAGACTTGGTGTTGGTGAAGCTGCATCCATTGTGTGCCATAGGGGGCTGCACAAAGGCCTAGCCCAGAGGTATGAGGGACCTTTCCGAGTAGTCAAGAGGGTAGGCAAGGTTGCCTACAAGCTGAATATGCCACCCAAGCTGAGGGTACACCAGGTGTTCCACGTGAGCATGCTCAAGTCGTTTCATGAGGATGAGGGAGATCCAGGACGGGCAGAGTCAAAGCATACGCCATTGGGAGCAAGGGCTTCATTTAAGAAGGAGGTCCATAGCATCATAGCTGATCGGGAGGTAAGACGAAAGAACTATCAACCAAGACAAGAGTACTTGGTGCACTGGAAGGGACTTCTAGACAGTGAGGTGAACTGGGAACCAGCAGATGACTTATGGTAGTTCAGGGACTAGATCAGGTAGTACCATGTAGAAGATGCAACGAGAGCATTACGCAATCAGGTGGGGGAGAATGTCACACCCTGGGCAGGTGCGCCAGGCACATCAGATGCACCAGCAGGTGAGCCAGAGGTTGAGGCCCGTAGACCAGGTGTGCTGGCGGGTATCTATGCACAAAGCCTAGCAAACGAGTTCAGAACGCCCTCCCAACTTGTAGGCCAACCCGTGAGACCAAGGCCTGGCATACAAGCTGCCCGCACCACATCCAGAAGGGCCTAAGGTGCTGGACACGCAATGGAAGATTCTGGAAGCAGGCAGGATCAGGAGCAGCATCTTGGTAGATTTGGTTAACCCCAAAAATCAGGAGTTAGCATCCTGATTGATTGTAATCTATATAATCCCATGATTTTAGCCTTTATTCTAGGGATATTGCCATTAAGTGTAAGCTGAAGCCTCAACTATAAATAGGGGGCTGCTCCTCCCTCATTTGTACACCATCAAACACTTTCATTTCAATGAATACAAGAGCATTTCTAGAATTCTGCCTTCTTATCCTGTTTCACTTTAACTTGCATAATCAGCCCTTCCCGTTGTTCTAGTGCCCGTACGCTTGTCTTTTAGGCTGACTTAGGAATAAAGGAAGAGATTCCAAGCCTAAGGCCGTACGGTTTCTAAGTCTAAGGTTGGAGCCGGTGACATAAGTACCAGCACCCATCACACATCATGTGACACCCCCCCGGCCCCCCCAATCATCGAAACCCCCAATGCCACCGGTTAGGCTCTCCGAAGATGCTCCAACGATGCTTCGATGATGGTGCCCGAGCGAAAAAAATGCGACACCAGCACATGCTCGAGCCCAACATGTGCACCATGGCTTAAAATCTTAGACTGGGAATGAACTCCATATGCGTAGACATGGAATGAACTCCGTATACCTAAACCAACCCACAAAACGAGCTTGCGAGTGCTCAGTCGGTCGGAGAGGAAGAATGCCCAAGCTAGGTATCGGCTCGATCCCCCCTACGTGCTGTTGATCCTGCTATCGCAACCTTCGATCTGGCCCGATCATAGACTGGGAATGAACTCCGTAGGCATAAGTCAACCCACGAAATGAACATGCGGGCTCTGAGCCGATCGAAAAGGCATAATGCGCAAGCAGGGGATCAGCCCGGTCCCCCTCTGAGTGCTACTGGTCCCGCTGCCACAACCCTCGATCCGATTGGGGATTAGACATGGAATGAACTCCCTATGAAGCCAACCCACGAAACGGGCGTGCAGGCACTCAGCTAGCCGGAGAGGCAGAATGCTCAAGCTAGGGATCGGATCGATCCCCCTACGTGCTGTCGATCCTGCTGCTGCAACCCTTGGTCCGATCTGATCTTAGACTGGGAATGAACTTCGTATGCTTAAACTGGGGATGAACTTCGTATGCTTAAGTCAACCCATGAAACGAGCATGTAGGAACTCAACTGGCTGGAGAGGTAGGCCAGAGAGGCATAATGCGCAAGCCGTGGATCAGTCTGATCCCCTTCTGCATGCTGTCGATCCCGTTGCTAGTCCTGCTACCACAACCCTCGATCCGACTGAGGCTTAGACATGGAATGAACTCTGTATGCCTAAGCCAACCCATGAAATGAGCGTGTGGGTGCTCAGCCGGCTGGAGAGGTAGAATACGCAAGCCGGAGATCGGTCCGGCCCCCTTACGTGCTACCGATCCAGTTGCTGGTCCTGCTACCATAACCTTCGATCCGGTCTGATCTTAGACTAGGAATGAACTCCGTATGCTTAGACATGGAATGAACTCCGTATGCCTAAGCCAACCCATGAAATGAGCTGTGCGAGCGCTCAACTGGTCGGAGAGGCAGAATGCGTAAGCGGGGGATCAGCTCGATCCCCCTGCGTGCTGTCGATCCTATTGCTGCAACCCTCGGTCTGGTCCAATCTTAGACTGGGAATGAACTCCGTATGCCTAAGTCAACCTATGAAATGAGCGTGTGGGCACTGAGCTGGCCGGAGAGGCATAATGCGCAAGCCGGGGATCGACCCGGTCCCCCTCTGCGTGCTACCGATCCCGCTACTGCAACCCTTGGTTTGACTGGGGCTTAGACATGGAATGAACTTTCTATGCCTAAGCCAACCCATGAAACGGGCATGCGAGCGCTCAGCCGGCCGGAGAGGCAGAATGTGCAAGCCAGGGATCGGCCTGGTCCCCTCTGCGTGCTGTCGATCCTGCTGCCACAGCCCTCAGTCCAATCCGATCTTAGACTGGGAATGATCTCCGTATGCTTAGACTGGGGATGAACTCCGTATGCCTAAGTCAACCCACGAAATGAGCGTGCAGGCGCTCAGCCAACCAGAGAGGCAGGATGCGCAAGCCAGCGATCGAAAGGGTGGTAGGTGGGTTCAAGCACATCTTCATATTTCTGCCATGCCAATGCCATTTTTATGGTTTTAAATTCATACAATGGTCCCCTAAGCCTTCATGTGAAGTTTCGTGGCAAGACGACCCGTTTTCTATTTTTCACATTTTTTCAAACTTTTTACGGTTCGGGATTTTTTTAAATTTTTTTAGAAAGAGTTTTATCCCTAAATTTGGTAGAGGTGATCCTTGAATTTTTTTTTGCATGCAAAAAAAAATTCAGCTAAAAACTCGAAGTGGAGAAGATTTTGTGACCGTTTGAAAAAAGTGTCCCCATTTCAGACACTTTAGTGGCTACTGGTAGCAAACCTATAAAATCTCAAATGCTCTTTAAGGGGGTGTGAGTTCTTGAGGTTTGATGAGGGATAGGGGGCCAATATAAGGGCCAAGTACCAGCACCCATCGCACATCATGCCGTCGGTTAGGCTCTCCGGCGATGCTCCGACAAAGCTGCGGTGATGGTGCCCTGGGTAAAAAAAAAGCGGCAGCAGCACATGCCCGAGCCCAGCATGTGTACCATGGCTCAAAATCTTAGACTGGGAATGAACTTCGTATGCTTAGACATGGAATGAACTCCGTACGCCTAAGCCAACCTATCAAACGAGCGTACAGGCGCTCAGCCAGTCGAAGAGGCAGAATGCGCAAGTCGGGCATCAGCCCAGTCCCCCCTACATGCTGTCAATCCTGTTGCCACAACCCTCGGTCTGGTTCGATCTTAGACTGGGAATGAACTCCGTTTGCATAATTCAACCCATGAAATGAGCGTGCGGGCCCTGAGCCAGTCGAAGAGGCATAATGCGCAAGCCGGGGATTGGCCTGGACCCTCTGTGTGGTATCGGTCCCGCTGCCACAACCCTCGGTCTGGCTGGGGTTAGACATGGAATGAACTCCCTATGCCTAAGCCAACCCATGAAACGGGCGTACGGGCGCTCAGCCTACCGGAGAAGCAGAAATTCGTAAGCCGAGGATCGGCCCGGTCCCCCCTCCGTGTTGTCAATCCTACTGCTGCAACCTTCGGTCCGATCTGATCTTAGACTGGGAATGAACTTCGTATGCTTAAACATGGAATGAACTCTGTGTGCCTTACCTAACCCACGAAACGAGCGTGCGGGCGCTCAGTCGGCTGAAAAGGCGTATTGTGCAAGCCGGGGATCAGCCCGGTCCCTCTCTGCGTGCTGTCGATCCCGCTGTCAGTCTTGCTGCCACAACCCTCGGTCCAGCTGGGGCTTAGACATGGAATGAACTCCGTATGCCTAAGCCAACACACGAAATGAGCGTGCGGTCGCTCAGCTGGCTGGAGTGGTAGAATGCGTAAGCCAGGGATCAATCCGATCCCTCCTGCGTGCTGTCGATCATGCTGTCGTAACCCTCAGTCCGGCCCAATCTTAGACTGAGAATGAACTCCGTATGCCTAAGTCAACCCACGAAACGAGTGTGTGGGTGCTAAGCTGGCCAGAGAGGCATAATGCGCAAGCCGAGGATCGGCCTGATTCCCCTCTGTGTGCCAACGGTCTCGCTGCCACAATCCTCAGTCCGACTGGGACATAGACATGGAATGAACTACCTACGCCTAAGTCAACCCACGAAACGAGCGTGTGGGCGCTCAACCGGCCGAAGAGGCAGAATGTGCAAGCCGAGGATCGGTCCGGTCCCCCTACGTGCTGTTGATCCTGTTGCTGGTCCTGCTGCGGCAACCCTTGATCCGGTCCGATCTTAGACTACGAATGAACTCCGTATGCTTAGACATGGAATGAACTCTGTATGCCTAAGCCAACCCATAAAACAAGCATGCGTGCGGGCGCTCAACCGATCGAAGAGGTAGAATACGTAAGCTGAGGATTAGCCCGGTCCCCCACTGCATGCTGTCGATCCTGCTTTCGCAACCCTTGGTCAGATCCGATCTTAGACTGGAAATGAACTTCGTATGCCTAAGTCAGCCCACGAAACGAGCGTGCAGGCACTGAGCCGGCATGAGAGGTGTAATGGACAAGTCGAGGATCGACTCGGTCCCCCTCTACGTGCTGTCGGTCCCACTGCCACAACCTTCGGTCTGGTTGGGGCTTAGACATAGAATGATCTCCCTATACCTAAGCCAACCCATGAAACGGATGTGCGGGCGCTCAATCGGCCGGAGAGAAAGAATGCGCAAGCCGGGGATTGGCTCGGTCCCCCTGCATGCTACCGATCCTACTGCTGGTCCTACTGTCGCAACCCTCGGTCCAATCCGATCTTAGACTGGGAATGAACTCCATATGCTTAGACATGGAATGAACTCCGTATGCCTAAGCCAACCCATGAAACAAGCGTGCGGGTGCTCAGTCGGTTGGAAAGGCAAAATGCGCAAGTCGAGGACCGACCTAATCCCCCCTATGTGCCATCGATCTTGCTGCCGCAACCCTTGGTCTGGTTTGATCTTAGACTAGGAATGAACTCCGTATGCCTAAGTCAACCCACAAAATGAGTGTGCGGGTGTTGAGCCGATCGGAGAGGCATAATGTGCAAGTCGAGGATCGACCTGATCCCCCTCTGCATGCTGTCGATCCCGCTGCCACAACCCTCGGTCCGACTGGGGCTTAGACATGGAATGAACTCCTTATGCCTAAGCCAACCCACGAAATGGGCATGCGGGCACTCAGCCGACCGGAGAGGTAGAATGTGCAAGCCGGGGATCGGCCCGATCCCCCCTGCGTGCTACCGATCCTGCTGTCGCAACACTCGATCCGATCCGATCTTAGATTGAGAATGAACTGCATATGCTTAGACTGGGGATAAACTTCGTATGCCTAAGTCAACCCATGAAACGAGCGTGCAGACGCTCAACCGACCAGAGAGGCAGGATGCGCGAGCCGGGGATCGAACGGGTAGTAGGTGGGTTCAAGCACATCTTCATATTTCTGCCATGCCAATGCCATTTTTATGGCTTTTAAATTCATACAATGGTCCCCTAAGCCTTTATGGGAAGTTTCGTGGCAAGACGGCTCGTTTTCTATTTTTCACGATATTCAAAACTTTTTGTGGTTCGAGATTTTTTTAAATTTTTTTATAAAGAAGTTAGTCCCCAAAATTGGTAGAGGTGATCCTTGTATTTTTGTTTGCATGCACAAAACAATTCAGCTAAAAACTCGAAGTGGAGAAGATTTTATGACCGTTTGAAAAAAGTATCCCCATTTCAAACACTTTAATGGCTACTGGCAGCAAACCTATAAAATCTCAAAGGCTCTTTAAGAGGGTGTGAGTTCTCAAGGTTTGATGAGGGATAGGAGGCCAATATAAGGGCCAAGTACCAGCACCCATTGCACATCATGTGAGTATACCCCCCGGCCCCCTCATCATCGAACAATCTTTCGACAATGGTGCCTCAGGCGAAAAAAATGTGGCACCAGCACATGCCCAAGCCCAACATGTGCACCGTGGCTCAAACTCTTAGACTGGGAATGAACTCTGTATGCTTAGACATGGAATGAACTCTGTATGCCTAAGCCAACCCACGAAATGAGCGTGCGGACGCTCAGCCAGCCGAAGAGGCAGAATGCGCATGCCGAGGATTGACCCGGTCCCCCTCTACGTGCTACCGATCCTGCTGCCACAACCCTTGGTTCGGCTGGGGCTTAGACATGGAATGAACTCCGTATGCCTAAGCCAACCCAAGAAACGAGCGTGCAGTTGCTCAGCCAGTTGGAGAGGCATAATATGCAAGCCGGGGATCAGCCCGATCCCCCTTGCGTGCTGCCGATCCTGCAGTTGGTCCTGCTACCATAACCCTCGGTCCGGTCCAATCTTAGACTGGGAATGAACTTTGTATGCTTAGACATGGAATGAACTCTGTATGGCTAAGCCAACCCATGAAACGAGCGTACGGGCACTCAGTCGGCCAGAGAGGCAGAATACGTAAGCTGGGATCGACCCGATCCCACCTACGTTCTACCAATCCTGCTCTCGCAACCCTCGGTCTGATCTGATCTTAGACTGGGAATGAACTCCGTATGCTTAGACTGGGGATAAACTTCGTATGCCTAAGTCAACCCACAAAATGAGCGTGCGGGCGCTCAATCGACTGGAGAGGCAGAATGTGCAAGTTGGGGATCGGCCCGATCCCCCCTGCATGCTACCGATCTTGCTGCTGGTCCTGCTGTCGCAACCCTCAGTTCGGTCTGATCATAGACTGGAAATGAACTCCGTATGCTTAGCATGGAATGAACTTCGTATGCCTAAGCTAACCCACGAAACGAGCGTGCGGCACTCAGCCTGTCGAAGAGGCAGAATGCACAAGCCGGGGACCAGCCCGTTCCCCCTACGTGCTGTCGATCCTGCTACCAAAACCCTTATTTCAGTCTGATCTTAGAATGAGAATGAACTTCGTATGCCTAAGTCAACCCACGAAACGAGCATTGGGGTGCTGAGCCTGCTGGAGAGGCATAATGCGCAAGCAGGGGATCAGCCTAGTCCCGCTCTTTGTGCTGCCGGTCCCACTGCCACAACCCTCGATCCGACTGGGGCTTAGACATGGAATGAACTCCCTATGCCTAAGCCAACCCATGAAACGGGCGTGCGGGCACTCAGCCGGCTAGAGAGGCAGAATGCACAAGCCGGGGATCAGCTCGGTCCCCCTGCGTGCTGTCGATCCTACTGCCGTAACCCTCGGTCTAGTCTAATCTTAGACAAAGAGTGAACGCCATATGCTTAGACTGGGGATGAACTCCGTATGCCTAAGTCAACCCCTGAAATGAGCGTGCGGGCGCTCAGCCGACCGGAGAGGCTTAATACGTAAGCCGGGGATCAACCCTGTCCCCCTCTGTGTGCTGTCGATCCCGCTGCCAATCCTGTTGCCACAACCCTCGGTTCGACTGGTGCTTAGACATGGAATGAACTCCGTATGCCTAAGCCAACCCACGAAACGAGCGTACGGGCGCTCAGTTGGCTGGAGAGGCAGAATGGGCAAGCCGGGAATCAGCCCGATCCCCCCTGCGTGCTGTCGATCCTGCTGTCGGTCCTGTTGCCGTAACCCTTGATCTAGTTCGATCTTAGACTGGGAATGAACTCCGTATGCCTAAACCAACTCACGAAACGAGCGTACGGGCGCACAGCCGGTCGGAGAGGTAGAATGCGTAAGTCAAGGACCGACCCGATCACCCCCTGCATGCTATCAATCCTGCTGTCACAACCCTCGGTCCGGTCTGATCTTAAACTAGGAATGAACTCCGTCTACCTAAGTCAACCCACGAAATGAGCGTACAGGCACTAAGTTGACCGGAGAGGCATAATGCATAAGTTGGGGATCGACCTGTTCCACCACTGCGTGCTGTCGGTCCCGTTGCCACAACCCTCGATCCGGCTGGGGCTTAGACATGGAATGAACTCCCTATGCCTAAGCCAACCCACGAAACGGGCGTGCGGGCACTCAGCCAGTCGGAGAGGCAGAATGCGCTTGCTATCGATCCTGCTGTCGCAACCTTCGGTCCGATCCGATCTTAGACTTGGAATGAACTCCGTCTGCTTAGATTGGGGTTGAACTCTGTATGCCTAAGTCAACCCACGAAACGAGCGTGCAGGCGCTCAACCGGCCGGAGAGGCATAATGCGTAAGTCAAGGATCATCTCGGTCCCCTTCTGCGTGCTGTCGATCCCGCTGCCGGTCATGCTGCCACAACCCTATTTTCCGGCTGGGGCTTAGACATGGAATGAACTCTGTATGACTAAGCCAACCAATGAAATGAGCACGTGGGCACTCAGTTGACCGGAGAGACAGAATGCGCAAGCCGGGGATTGGCCTGGTCACCCCCTGCATGCTGCTGATCCTACTGCTAGTCCTGCTGTCACAACCCTTGGTCCGGTCTAATCTTAGACTGGGAATGAACTTCGTATGCTTAGACATGGAATGAACTCCGTATGCCTAAGCCAACCCACGAAACGAGCATGCGGGCACTTAGTCAGCGGAGAGGCAGAAGTGCAAGCCAGGGATCGACCCGGTGCCCCTTACGTGCTGTCAATCCTACTGTCGCAACCCTCAGTCTGGTCTGATCTTAGAATGAGAATGAACTCCGTATGCCTAAGTCAACCCACGTAACAAGCATGCGGGCACTGAGCTGGCCGAAGAGGCATAATGCGTAAGCCGGGGATCAGCCCGATCCCCCTCTGCATGTTGCCGGTCTTGCTGCCACAACCCTCGGTCTGGCTGGGGCTTAGACATGGAATGAACTCCCTATGCCTAAGCCAACCCACGAAACGGGCGTGCGGGCCCTCAGTCGGCCGGAGAGGCAGAATGCGTAAGCCAGGGATTGGCTCGGTCCCCCCTGCGTGCTGTCGATCCTGCTGTCGTAACCCTCGATCTGGTCTGATCTTAGACTGGAAATGAACTTCGTATGCTGAGACTGGGATGAACTCCGTATGCCTAAGTCATCCCACGAAACGAGCGTGCAGACGCTCAGCTGACCAGAGAGGCAGGATGCGCAAGCCGGGGATCGAACGGGTGGTAGGTGGGTTCAAGCACATCTTCATATTTCTGCCATGCCAATGCCATTTTTATGGCTTGTAAATTCATACAATGGTCCCCTAAGCCTTCATGTGAAGTTTCGTGGCAAGACGACCCGTTTTCTTTTTATCATGATTTTTGAAACTTTTTACGGTTCGAGATTTTTTGAAAAATTTTTTAGAAAAGTTTTGTCCCCAAATTTGGTAGAGGTGATCCTTGTATTTTTGTTCACATGCACAAAATAATTCAGCTAAAAACTCAAAGTGGAGAAGATTTTGTGACCGTTTGAAAAAAGTGTCCCCATTTTAGACACTTTAATGGCTACTGGTAGCAAACCTATAAAATCTCAAATGCTCTTTAAGGGGGTGTGAGTTCTTGAGGTTTGATGAGGGATAGGGGGCCAATATAAGGGACAAGTACCAGCACCCATTGCACATCCTGTGCACACATCCCCCAGCCCCCCCAATCACCGGAACCCCCAATGTCGCTGGTTAGGCTCTTCGATAATGCTCCGGCGATGCCCCGACGATGGTGCCTTAGGCGAAAAAAATGTGGCACCAGCACATGCTCGAGCCCAGTATGTGCACTATGGCTCAAACTCTTAGACTGGGAATGAACTCTGTATGCTTAAACATGGAATGAACTCCGTACGCCTAAGCCAACCCACGAAATGAGTGTGCGGGCGCTCAGCCGGTCAGAGAGGCAGAATGCGCAATCCGGGAATCAACCCGATCCCCCTCTGCATGCTACCAGTCTCACTGCCATAACCCTCAGTCTGACTGGGGCTTAGACATGGAATGAACTCTCTATGCTTAAGCCAACCCACGAAATGGGTGTACGGGCACTCAGCCGGTTGGGGAGGCAGAATGCGCAAGCCGGGGATCAGCCTGGTCCCCCCTGCATGCTGTCGATCCTGCTGCTGCAACCCTCGGTCCGATCTGATCTTAGACTAGGAATGAACTCCGTATGCTTAGACTGGGGATGAACTCCATATGCTTAAGTCAACCCACGAAATGAGCGTGCGGACGCTCAGCCGACCAGAGAGGCAGGATGCGCATACCGGGGATCGAACGGGTGGTAGGTGGGTTCAAGCACATTTCATATTTCTGCCCTTCCAATGCAATTTTTATGGCCCGTAAATTCATACAATAGTCCCTTAAGCCTTCATGTGAAGTTTCATGGCAAGACGACCCGTTTTCTATTTTTCATGATTTTTGAAACTTTTTGCTGTTCGGGATTTTTTTAAATTTTTTTAGAAAGAGTGTTGTTCCCAAATTTGGTAGAGGTGATCCTTTTATTTTGGTTGGCATGCATAAAAAATTCAACCAAAAACTCGAGGTGGAGAAGATTTTGTGACCGTTTGAAAAAAGTGTCCCCATTTCAAACACTTTAATGGCTACTGGCAGCAAACCTATAAAATCTCAAATGCTCTTTAAGGGGTGTGAGTTCTTGAGGTTTGATGAGGGATAGGGGGCCAATATAAGGGCCAAGTACCCGCACCCATCGCACATCATGTGCAAACACACCCCGGCCCCCTAATCGACGGAACCCCCAATGCCGCCAGTTAGTCTCTTTGATGATGCTCCGGATGGTGCCTCGGGCAAAAAAAATGTGGAACCAGCACATGCCCAAGCCTAGTATGTTCACCGTGGCTCAAACTCTTAGACTGGGAATGAACTCCGTATCCTTAGACATGGAATGAATTTCGTATGCCTAAGCCAACCCACGGAACGAGCGTACGGGTGCTCAGCCGACCGGAGAGGCAGAATGCACAAGTCGGGGATCGGCTCGGTCCCCCTCTTCGTACTGCTGGTCACACTACCACAAACCTCGGTCCGACTGGGGCTTAGACATGGAATGAACTCCCTATGCCTAAGCCAACTCACGAAATGGGCGTGCGGGCACTCAGCTGGCCGGAGAGGCAGAATGCGTAAGCCGGGGATCGACTTGGTCCCCCCTGCGTGCTGCCGATCCTACTGCTGCAACCCTCGATCCTGTCTGATCTTAGACTAGGAATGAACTCCGTATGCTTAGACTGGGGATGAACTCCATATGCCTAAGTCAACCCATGAAACGAGCGTGTGGGCGCTCAGTCTATCGAGAGGCAGAATGCGCAAGCCGGGATCAGCTTGGTCCCCCCTGCGGGCTACCATCTTGCTGCTGGTCCTACTACTGCAACCCTTGGTCCAGTTTGATCTTAGACTGGGAATGAACTCAAAGTGGAGAAGATTTTGTGACCATTTGAAAAAAGTGTCCCCATTTCAGACACTTTAATGGCTACTGGCCGCAAACCTATAAAATCTCAAATGCTCTTTAAGAGGGTGTAAGTTCTCGAGGTTTGATGAGGGATAGGGGGCCAATATAAGGGCCAAGTACCAGCACCCATCACACATCATGTGCGCACACCCCCCGGCCCCCCCAATCGCCAGAACCCTTAATGCCGTCGGTTAGGCTATCCGACGATGGTGCCTCGGGCGAAAAAAATGCGGCACCAGCACATGCCCTAGCCCAGCATGTGCACCGTGGCTCAAAATCTTAGACTAGGAATGAACTCCATATGCTTAGACATGGAATGAACTCCGTATGCCTAACCCAACCCACGAAACATGCGTGCGGGTGCTCAATCGATCGGAGAGGCAGAATGCGCAAGCCGGGGATTGACCCGGTCCCCCTTGCATGTTGTCGATCCTGCTGCCACAACCCTCAGTTCGGTCCGATCATAGATTGGGAATAAACTCCATATGCATAAGTCAACCAATGAAACAAGTGTGCGAGCGCGGAGCTGGCCGAAGAGGCATAATGCGCAAGCCAGGGATTGACCAGGTCCCCCGCTGCGTGCTACCGGTCCCGCTCCCACAATCGTCGGCCTGGCTGGGGCTTAGACATGGAATGAACTCCCTATGCCTAAGCCAACCCATGAAACGGGCGTGCCGGCCGGAGAAGTAGAATGCGCAAGCCACGGATTGGCCCAATCACCCTGCGTGCTGTCGATCTTGCTGCCGTAACCCTCGATCCAATCCGATCATAGACTGGGAATGAACTCCGTATGCGTAGACTGGGGATGAACTCCGTATGCCTAAGTCAACCCACGAAACGAGCATGTGAGTGCTCAACCGACTGGACAGGCATAATGCACAAGTCGGGGATGAGCCCGATCCCCCTCTACGTGCTGTCGATCCCGCTGCCGGTCCTGTTATCACAACCCTCAGTCTGACTGGGGCTTAGACATGGAATGAACTCCATATGCCTAAGCCAACCCACAAAACAAGTGTGCAGGCGCTCAGTCGGTCGGAGAGGCAGAATACGCAAGCCGAAGATCGGCCCGGTCCCTCTTGCGTGCTGTCGATCCTGCTGCTGGTCCTGCTACCACAACCCTCGGTCTGATCTGATCTTAGACTGGGAATGAACTCTGTATGCTTAGACATGGAATAAACTTCGTATGCCTAAGCCAACCCATGAAACGAACGTGTGGGCACTCAGCCAGCTGAGGACTAGCCCGGTCCCCCTTGCGTGCTATCGATGCCGCGTCGCAACCCTCAGTCTGATTCGATCTTAGACTGGGAATGAACTCTGTATGCATAAGTCAACCCACGAAACGAGCATGTGGGCACTGAGCCGGCCGAAGAGGCATAATGCGCAAGATGGGGATCAGCTCGGTCCCCCTCTGCGTGCTACCGATCCCACTGCCACAACCCTCGATTCGACTAGGGCTTAGACATGGAATGCACTCCCTATGCCTAAGCCAGCCCACGAAACGGGCGTGCGGGTGCTCAGCCGACTGGAGAGGCAGAATGTGCAAGCCGGGGATCGGCCTGGTCCCCCCTGCATGCTGTCGATTGTGCTGTCACAACACTCGGTCCGATCCAATCTTAAACTGGGAATGAACTCCGTATGCTTAGACTAGGAATGAACTCCGTATGCTTAGATTGGGGATGAACTCTGTATGCCTAAGTCAACCCACGAAACGAGCGTGCGGACGCTCAATCGACCAGAGAGGCAGGATGTGCAAGCTGAGGATTGAACGAGTGATAGGTGGGTTCAAGTACATCTTCATATTTCTGCCGTGCCAATGCCATTTTTATGGCTTGCAAATTCATACAATGGTCCCTAAGCCTTCATGTGAAGTTTCGTGGCAAGACGACCCGTTTTCTATTTTTCACAATTTTTGAAACTTTTTACGGTTCGGGATTTTGGAAAGTGTTTTGTCCCCAAATTTGGTATAGGTGATCCTTTTATTTTTGTTGGCATGCATAAAAAAATTCAGCTAAAAACTCGAAGTGGAGAAGATTTTGTGATCGTTTGAAAAAAGTGTCCCCATTTTAGACACTTTAATGGCTACTTGTAGCAAACCTATAAAATCTCAAATGCTTTTTAAGGGGGTGTGAGTTCTCGAGGTTTGATGAGAGATAGGGGGCCAATATAAGGGCCAAGTTTCATGCCCTAAGCGGGCACGCCAGGCACATCAGGCACCCTAACAAGCGAGCCAGAGGTTGAGGCTCGTAGACCAGGCGTGTTGGCGGGTATCTGCGCACAAAGCCTAGCGTGCTGCTGATCCTGCTACCGCAACCCTCGGTCTGATCCGATCTTAGACTGGGAATGAACTCTGTATGCTTAGATTGGGGATTAAATTCGTATGCCTAAGTCAACCCATGAAAGGAGCAAGCGGGCGCTCTGCCGATCGGAGAGGCCAATCGGGGAGGCATAATGCGCAAGCCGGGGATCAGCCCGATCCCCCTCTGCGTGCTGTCGATCTCATTGTCAATCCTGCTGCCACAACCCTCAGTCTGACTGGGCTTAGACATGGAATGAACTCCGTATGCCTAAGCCAACCCACACAATGAGCATGCGGGAACTCAGCCGATCGGAGAGGTAGAATGCGCAAGCTGAGGATCGACCTGGTCCCCCCTGCATGCTGTCAATCCTGCTGCCACAACCCTCGATCCGGTCTGATCTTAGACTGGGAATGAACTCTGTATGCTTAGACATGGAATGGACTCCGTATGCCTAAGCCAACCCACGAAATGAGCGTGCGGGCGCTTAGCCGGCCGAAGAGGCAGAATGCACAACCCAGGGATCGGTCCAGTCCCCCTTGCATGCTGTCGATCCTGCTACCGCAACCCTTGGTCTGGTCTAATCTTAGACTGGGAATGAACTTCGTATGCCTAAGTTAACCCACGAAATGAGTGTACGGGCGCTGAGCTGACCGGAGAGGCATAATGCGCAAGCCGGGGATCGGCCCGATCCCCCTCTACGTGCTGCGGTCCCGCTGCCACAACCCTCGGTTTGGTTGGGGCTTAGAAATGGAATGAACTCCCTATGCCTAAGCCAACCCATGAAATAGGCGTGCGGGCGCTCAATCGGTCGGAGGGGCACTGTCGATCCTACTGCCACAACCCTCGGTCTGATCCAATCTTAGACTAGGAATGAACTCCATATGCTTAGACTGGGGATGAACTATGTTGCCTAAGTCAACCCACAAAACGAGCGTGCGGGCACTCAGTCGACCAGAGAGGCAGGATGCGCAAGCTAGGGATCGAACGGGTGGTAGGTGGGTTCAAGCACATCTTCATATTTCTGCCATGCCAATGCCATTTTTATGGCTTGTAAATTCATATAATGGTCCCATAAGCCTTCATGTGAAGTTTCGTGGCAAGACGACCCGTTTTCTATTTTTCATGATTTTTGAAACATTTTACGGTTTGGGATTTTTTTAAAATTTTTTAGAAAGATTTTTGTCCCCAAATTTGGTGGAGGTGATCCTTGTATTTTTGTTGTCATGTACAAAAAAATTCAGCTAAAAATACGAAGTGGAGAAGATTTTGTGATCGTTTGAAAAAAGTGTCCCCATTTCAGACACTTTAATGGCTACTGGCAGCAAACCTATAAAATCTCAAATGCTCTTTAAGGGGGTGTGAGTTCTCAATGTTTGATGAGGGATAGGGGGCCAATATAAGGGCCAAGTGTCACGCCCTGGGCAGGAGTGCCAGGCACATCAGGTGCACCAGCAGGCGAGCCAGAGGTTGAGGCCCACAGATCAGGCGTGCTGGCGGGTATATGCGCGCAAAGCCTAGCAAACGAGTTCAGAACGCCCACCCAACTTGTTGGCCAGCCTGTGAGACCAAGGCCTGGCATACAAGCTGCCCACACCACATCCAAAAGGGCCCAAGGTGCTGGACACGCAAGGGAAGCTTCTGGAAGCAGGCAGGATCAGCAGCAGCATCCTGGCAGATTTGGTTGACCCTGAAAATCAGGAGTTAGCATCCTGATTGATTGTAATCTGTATAATCCCATGATTTTAGCCTTTATTCAAGGGATATTGCCATTAAGTGTAAGCTGGAGCCTCAACTACAAATAGAGGGCTGCTCCTCCCTTATTTGTACACCATCAAACACTTCTGTTTCAGTGAATACAAGAGCATTTCCAGTTTTCTGCCTTCTTATCTTGTTTCTCTTTAACTTGCGTAATCAGCCCTTCCTATTGTTCTAGTGCCCGTATGCTTATGTTTTAGGCTGACTTAGGCTTAAAGGAAGAGATTCTAAGCCTAAGGCCGTACGGTTTTTGAGTCTAAGGTCGGAGCCCGTGACAGTTGGTATCAGAGCAAGTTCAATTCTATGTGTTTGTGTTGTGCAGGTTAGAGGAGATGGCATCCCAAAGTGACGCTGCTAACCAACAACTAGAGGCCCAAGAGCATGGGCACAGAAGAAGGAGGAAAGCCAGTTCTAGAGATATCTAGTCTACCATGGACGGTAGGCTAGCCAAGGTGGAGGTAACCATGGGTGACATGGGGGAAAAGCTTGAAGGGGTAGAGACTCACATTGCATCACTAGACTCCATAGGGGAGGAGATCCAAAGTGAGCTGCAAGCTACTCTCAACAAAGGCTTGGACGTGTTCACCCAAAAGAATCAGACCTTAGAGGCTGAAGTGTTGACCTTGCACGATGGCATGGAGGCCATGCGCCAGCGGATGGAGGAGCTTACCAGTGAGCTCATTGCTTTCAAGACTGCCATTGGGAATGGCATGTTTGCTGGAGTGTCCAAGTCCAGATTGGATGTCCCCAAGCCTAAGGAGTTCAAGGGAACTAGGGCGGCCAAGGAAGTAGATAACTACCTTTGGGGTATGGAGCAGTACTTCCAGGCTATGGGCATGCAAGACGAGGCGATAAAGGTAAGCACCGCTGCTATGTATCTCACTGATGTAGCCTTATTATGGTAGAGGCACAAGTGTGATGATGTCAGGCATGGGAGCGCCAAGATTGGAACCTGGGCAGAGTTTCAAAAGGAGTTCAGAGAACAATTTTACCCGAAGTATGCTGATGATGAGGCACGGGCAAAGTTGTGCAAGCTAAGCCAGCAAGGGGACATAAGGGAGTATGTCCAGAAATTCTCTGAACTGATGCTACAGATCTCGGATCGAGGTGAGAAGGACACCTTATTTGCTTTCATGGATGGCTGAAGCCATGGTGAAGTATGAGCTACAAAGGAGAGGAGTTCATGACTTGGCTAAAGCCATGACTACTGTCGAGGCCTTGATAGAGTTCAAGCCTTTGAACAAGTTTGAGTCTACCAAGCCCAAGGGTAAGGGCAGGGACATTAGGGACCGAAAGAAGCAGTCCAAGGGGAGGGACCGGACCAAGGATGGCGAGAGGAAGCCACCAACAGGCAAGTGGAAAGCAAAGGGGGACTGAGAGCCACTAGCATGCTACCTATGTGGAGGGAGCCACATAGCGCGTAATTGCTGTAAAAGGGCAAGCTGGCTACTATAGACAAGGAGTCTGATGAGGAGCCAGAGTCAGGGGCAGCAAAGCTTGGGTCATTGGTGCTCAATGCTATCCAGAGTAAGGGGAGCCGCAAGCCAAAGGGCTTGATGTTTACGGATCTGAAGGTTGCGGGTCAGAAGGTGAGAGCACTGGTGGACACAGGTGCCTCACATCTTTTTATTTCAGGTGATAGAGCCCGGAAGCTCAGACTAAAAGTGCAGAAAGGGACTGGTACCATCAAAATGGTGAACTCCAATGAAGTTCCAGCCATTAGAGTAGCGCGAGGAGTGGAGTTGCAGCTTGGAGATTGGAAAGGCAAGGAGACCATTGAGGCAATACCTTTTGACGACTATGAGTTTGTGATTGGGTTGGATTTCCTTGTTCGGATTAACGCCCTCCTTGTGCCTTTTGCCGATTGTGTTTACATCTTGGATGCACGGTGCCAATGCCTAGTCCCATTAAAGAGAGGGTCTGGAGTTGGGTCGCAGGTGGTGTCAGCCATCGAATTTGCCAAGGCGGTAAGCAGACAAGAAGACACCTTCTTGGCAGCCCTGAAATATGATGAGCCAAGGGAGAAGGAGACTGAGTCACCCTTGGAGGTGCTAAAGGTGCTGAAGACCTTTAGTGATGTGATGCCCGCAAAGCTACCTAGCAAGCTACCACCTAAGAGGGAGGTGGACCATAAAATTGAGCTGGTGTCCGAGGCCAAGCCACCAGCTAGAGCCCCTTACCGAATGTCTCCACTAGAGTTGAAGGAGTTGAGGAAGCAGTTCAAAGAGTTAGTTGATGCTTGCTTCATCAGGCCATCGAAGGTACCCTATGGTGCACCGATTCTATTTCAGTGCAAGCATCATGGGTCGTTACGGCTGTGCATAGACTACTAGGCTTTGAACAAGCTGACCATCAAGAACAAGTACCCCATCCCACTCATTGCGGACTTGTTCGATCAACTTGGGAGCGCAAGGTGATTCACCAAGCTGGATTTGAGGTTAGGCTACTATCAAGTCAGGATCGCGGAGGGAGATGAGCTAAAGATAGCATGTGTCACTCGGTATGGTTCGTATGAGTTCTTGGTGATGCCTTTTGGACTCATGAACGCCTCAGCAACATTCTGCACCCTTATGAACAAGGTACTTCAGTCATTCCTTGGTCGGTTTGTTGTGGTTTATTTGGATGACATTGTGATCTACAGCCAGACTTTGGGAGAGCATGTAGACCACTTGAGATAGGTGTTCGAGGTGTTATGGGTGCACAAGCTGTTTGTCAAGAGGGAGAAGTGCTCATTCGCCCAGCAGGAGATCCCATTCCTTGGCCACATAGTGGGAGTTGGCAGGATACGCATGGATGAAGGCAAGATACATGCCATCCTGGAGTGGCAACCGCCAGCCAAGGTCACTGAGTTGAGATCGTTCCTTGGGCTGGTCAACTACTACAGAAACTTCATCAAAGGTCACTCAGTAATAGCCATGCCATTGACTGACTTGCTCAAGAAAGGGAAAACATGGGAGTGGAGCACAGGATGGCAGGAAGCCTTTGACAGGTTGAAGCGGGCTGTGACCGAGGAGCCAGTCTTGGCCTTGCCAGACCATGCCAAGCCGTATGAGGTGCATACGGATGCATCAAACTTTGCCATAGGGGGAGTGTTGATGCAGGAGGGACGTCCAGTGGCGTTCGAGAGTAAGAAGCTGAACGAGACTGAGCACAAGTACACGATCCAAGAGAAGGAGATGACTGCAGTGGTGCACTGCTTACGCACTTGGCGCCAATACCTGTTAGGGTCGAGGTTCATGGTTAGGACAGACAATGTGGCGACTAGCTACTTCCAAATGTAGAAGAATCTATCCCCCAAGCAGGCAAGATGGCAAGATTTTCTTACAGAATTTGATTTCCAGATGGAGTACAAGCCGGGGAGGGCGAACCTAGTGGCAGACGCCCTAAGCAGGAAGGCTAACCTTGCTGCCATTAGCCAACTAGAGGGGTCACTGGTGTCGCGCATCAAGGAAGGACTTACGCATGATCTTACAGCCAAGGCTTTGATGGAGTACACCCAGTAAGGTAAGACTAGGTGGTTTGATTGTAGGATGGCTTGCTGTACACCAGGGGCAATAGACTGTTTATGCCGCAGCACGGGTAGCTCCGCAAGGAAGTTTTGCAAGAATTCCATGATTCAAGGTGGGCTGGACACCTCGGAGTGAGCCGTACCTTGGTGTTGATCGAGGACCGGTACTACTGGCCGCACATGAGGGACGATATGGAGGCCTATATGAAGACTTGTCTTGTGTGCCAACAGGACAAGGTGGAGCTCAAGAAACCAGGCGGTCTCTTAAAGCCATTGCCAGTGCCAGAGCGACCATGGGAGAGTGTTTCTCTGGACTTTATAGTTGGTCTACCCAAAGCAGAAGGGTTTGGAAGCATCATGGTAGTGGTGGATAGGTTTTCCAAGTATGGAATCTTCATTCCAGCAACCAAGGAGTGCCCAATCGAGGAGGTAGCTCGATTGTTGCTGAAGAACATGGTTAAGTACTGGGGAGTGCCGAGGACCATTGTTAGTGATCGGGACGGGTGTTTCACGGGTAGGTTCTGGATTGAGTTGTTCAAGCTGTTGGGGTCAGACTTGAACTTTTCCACCAACATGCATCCGCATACCGATGGGTAGATAGAACGAGTGAATGGACTATTGGAGGTCTATCTCAGGCACTATGTGAGTGCCACACAAAGGGACTGGCCAAAGCTGCTAGATATTGCACAGTTTTCCTATAACTTGCAAAGGAGTGAGGCAATGAACCAGAGCCCATTTGAGGTTGTGACAGGGTAACAACCACTAACACCCGATTCGATTGCTGCAGGTTATACAGGGTCGAATCCAGCAGCATACAAGTTTGCCAAGGCATGGCAAGAGCAAACTAACTTGGCCAGAGTTTGTCTACACAAGGCGGCCAAGAGGTCGAAGAAGTGGGCAGACCAGAATAGGCGGGACGTGCAGTTTCAGGTTTGAAACTTGGTGTTAGTGAAGCTGCATCCCATTGTATGCCATAGGGGGCTGCACAAAGGCCTAGTCCAGAGGTATGAGGGACCTTTCTGAGTAGTCAAGAGGGTAGGCAAGGTTGCCTATAAGTTGGATATGCCACCCAAGCTAAGGGTATACCCGGTGTTCCATGAGGATGAGGGAGATCCAAGATGGGCAGAGTCAAAGTGTGCGCCATTGGGAACAAGGGCCTCATATGAGAAGGAGGTCCACAGCATCATAGCTGATTGGGAGGTGAGACGGAAGAACTATCAGCCAAGACAAGAGTACTTGGTGTGCTGGAAGAAACTTCCAGATAGTGAAGCGAGCTAGGAACTAGCAGATGACTTATGGCAGTTCGGGGACCAGATCAGGCAGTACCATGCAGAAGATGCAATGAGGGCATTACACAATCAGGTGGGGAAGAATGTCACACCTTAGGCAGGTGCGCCAGGCACATCAAGCGCACCAGCAGGCGAGCCAGAGGTTGAGGCCCACAGACCGGGTGTGCTGGTGGGTATCTGCGCTCAAAGCCTAGCAAACGAGTTCAGAACACCCGCCCAACTTGCAAGCCAGCCCGTGAGACCAAGGCCTAGCATACAAGCTGCCCGCACCATATCTAGAAGGGCCCAAGGTGCTGGACATGCAAGGGAAGCTTCTGGAAGCAGCCAGGATCAGCAGCAGCATCTTGACATATTTGGTTGACCCTAAAAATCAGGAGTTAGCATCCTGATTGATTGTAATCTGTATAATCCCATGATTTTAGCCTTTATTCTAGAGATATTGCCATTAAGTGTAAGCTGGACCCTCAACTATAAATAAAGGGCTGCTCCTCCCTCATTTGTACACCATCGAACACTTTCGTTTCAGTGAATACAAGAGCATTTCCAGAATTTTGCCTTTTTATCTTATTTCTCTTTAACTTGCATAATCAGCCCTTCTCGTTGTTCTAGTGCCCGTACGCATGTGTTTTAGGCTGACTTAGGCATAAAAGAGGAGATTCTTGAGTCTAAGGTCGAAGCCAGTGACACAAATATCAGCACCCATCGCACATCATGTGTGCAAACTCCCTCGACCCCTCCAATCGTCGGAACCCCCAATGCCACCGGTTAGGCTCTCCGATGATGCTTCGGTGATGGTGCCCTGGGCAAAAAAAATGCGGCACTAGTACATGCCTGAGCCTAACATGTGCACCGTGGCTCAAAATCTTAGACTGGGAATGAACTCCGTATGCTTAGACATGGAATGAACTCCATATGCCTAAGCCAACCCAAGAAACGAGCGTGCGGGCGCTCAGCTAGCTGGAGAGGTAGAATGCACAAGCCGGGGATCGGCTCGATCCCCCCTACGTGCTGTCGATCCTGCTGTCGCAACCCTCGGTCTGCTCCGATCCTAGACTGGGAATGAACTCCGTATGCATAAGTCAACCCATGAAACAAGCATGTGGGCGTTGAGCCGGCCGAAGAGGTATAATGCGCAAGATGAGGATTGGCCCAGTCCCCCTCTACGTGCTGCCAGTCTCACTACCATAACCCTTGATCCGACTGGGGCTTAGACATGGAATGAACTCCCTATGCCTAAGCCAACCCACGAAACGGACTTACGGGCGCTCAGCCGGTCAAAGAGGCAAAATGCGCAAGCTGAGGATCGGCCCAATCCCACCTGCGTGCTGCCGATCCTGCAGTCACAACCCTCGATCCGATTCCATCTTAGACTAGGAATGAACTCCATATGCTTAGACTGGGGATGAACTCCATTTGCCTAAGCCAACCCACGAAACAAGCATGCAGGCACTCAGCTGACCGGAGAGGCCAACCAAAAAGGCATAATATGGAAGCCAAGGATCAGCCCAATCCTCCTATGCGTGCTACCGATCCCGCTATCGATCCTGCTGCCATAACCCTGCTTAGACATGGAAAGAACTCCGTATGCCTAAGCCAACCCACGAAACGAGCGTGCGGGCGCTCAGCTGGCCGGAGAGGCAGAATGCGCAAGCCGGGGATCGACCCGATCCCCCTTGCGTGCGGCCGATGCTGTTGCTGGTCCTACTGTCGCAACCCTCAGTCCGGTCCGATCTTAGACTGGGAATGAACTTCGTATGCTTAGACATGGAATGAACTCCGTATGCCTCAGCCAACCCAGAAAATGAGCGTGCGGGCGCTCAGTCGGCCGGAGAGGCAGAATGCGCAAGCCGAGGATCGACCCGATCCCCCCCTACGTGCTGTCGATCCTGCTGCGGCAACCCTCGGTCTGGTCCGATCTTAGACTGGGAATGAACTCCGTATGCCTAAGTCAACCCACGAAACGAGTGTGCGGGCATTGAATAGGTCGGAAAGGCATAATGCGCAAGCCGGGGATCGGCCCGGTCTCGCTCGACGTGCTGCTAGTTCCGCTGCCACAACACTCGGTCCGATTGGGGCTTAGACATGGAATGAACTCCCTATGCCTAAGCCAACCCACGAAATGGGCATACGGGCGCTCAGCCGGCCGGAGAGGCAGAATTCGCAAGCCGGGGATCGGCTCGATCCCTCTGCGTGCTACCGATCCTGCTGTCGCAACCCTCAGTCCGATCCGATCTTAGACTGGGAATGAACTCCGTATGCTTAGACTGGGAATGAACTCCGTATGCTTAGACTGGGGATAAACTCTGTATGCCTAAGTCAACCCACAAAATGAGCGTGTGGGCACTCAGTCGGCCCAAGATGCATAATGCGCAAGCTAGTGATCAGTCCGGTCCCCCTCTACATGCTGTCGATCCCGCTGCCAGTCCTACTACCACAACCCTTGGTCCGGATGGGGCTTAGACATGGAATGAACTCTGTATGCCTAAGCCAACCCATGAAATGAGCGTGCGGGCCCTCATCCGGTCGGAGAGGCAGAATACGCAAGTCGGGGATCAGCTCGATCCCCCTTACCTGTTGCTGATTCTACTGCTGGTCCTACTACCGTAACCCTCGGTCCGGTCTGATGTTAGACTGGGAACGAACTCCGTATGCTTAGACATGGAATGAACTCCGTATGCCTAAGCCAACCCATGAAACGAGCATGCGGGTGCTCAGCCGACCGTAAAGGTAAAATGCATAAATCGAGGACCGGTACGGTCCCCCCTGCGTGCTGTCGATCCTGCTACCGCAACCTTCGGTCTGGTCCGATCTTAGACTGGGAATGAACTCCGTATGCCTAAGTCAACCCACGAAACGAGCGTGCGGGCACCGAGCTGGCCGGAGAGGCATAATGCGCAAGCCGAGG
Organism: Durio zibethinus; assembly: GCF_002303985.1. Next base: position 15,808,195 of record NW_019167949.1, on the reverse strand, counting down.
ATCGACCGATCCCACTTTGCATGCTATCGGTCCCGCTGCCACAACCCTCAGTCCGACTGGTGCTTAGACATGGAATGAACTCCCTATGCCTAAGCCAACCCACGAAACGGGCGTGCGGGTGCTCAATCGGTCGGAGACGCAGAATGTGCAAGTCGAGGATCGGCTCTGTCCCCCCAGCGTGCTGTCGATCCTGCTGCCCCAACCCTCGATCCGATCTGATCTTAGACTGGGAATGAACTCCATATGCTTAGACTGGGGATGAACTTCGTATGCCTAAGTCAACCCATGAAACGAGCGTGCGTGCACTCAGCTGGCTGGAGAGGCTGGCCGGAGAGGCATAATGTGCAAGCCGAGGATCAGCCCGATCCCCCTCTGCGTGCTGCCGATCCCACTACCAATCCTGCTGCCACAACCCTCGGTTCGGGGGCTTAGACATGGAATGAACCCCGTTTACCAGCACCCATTGCAAATGATGTGCGCACACCCCTCGGCCCCCCTAATCGCCGAAACTCCCAATGTCGCCGGTTAGGCTCTCTGGCGATGCTCCGACGATGGTGCAAAAAAAATGCGGCACCAGCACATGCTCGAGCCCAGCATGTGCATCGTGGCTTAAAATCTTAGGCTAGGAATGAACTTCGTATGTTTAGACATGGAATGAACTCCCTATGCCTAAGCCAACCCACAAAACGAGCATGCATGTGCTTAGCTGGCCGGAGAGGCAGAATGCACAAGCCAGGGATCGACCCAGTCCCTCCTACATGCTGTCGATCCTGCTGCTGGTACTACGGCCACAACCATCGATCTGGTCCGATCTTACACTAAGAATGAACTTCGTATGCTTAGACATGGAATGAACTCCGTATGCCTAAGCCAACCCATGAAATGAGCGTGTGGGCGCTCAACCGACTGTAGAGGCATAATGCGCAAGTCGAGGATCGGCCTGATCCTTCTTGCATGCTACCGATCTCGCTGCCACAACCCTCAGTCTGGCTGGGGCTTAGACATGGAATGTACTCCCTATGCCTCAGCCAACCCATGAAACGGGGGTGTGGGCGCTCAACCGACCGAAGAGGCAGAATGTGTAAGTCGAGGATCACCCCGATCCCTCCTGTGTGCTGTCGATCCTACTGCTGCAACCCTTGATCCGGTCCGACCTTAGATTAGGAATGAACTTCGTACGCTTAGACTGGGGATGAACTCCGTATGCCTACGCTAACCCACAAAATGAGCGTGCGGGTGCTCAGCCGACCAGAGAGGCAGGATGCGCACACCCCCCCGGCCCCCCCAATCGTCAGAACCCCCAACGCCGCCGGTTAGGCTCTTCGGCGATGCTCTGGCGATGCTTCGGCGATGGTGCCCTGGGCGAAATAAATGCTGCACCAACACATGCCGGAGCCTAGCAAGTGCACTGTGGCTTAAAATCTTAGGCGAGGAATGAACTCCGTATGCTTAGACATGGAATGAACTTAGTATGCCTAAGCCAACCCATGAAACGAGCATGCAGGCGCTCAGCCGGCTGGAGAGGTAGAATGTGCAAGTCTGGGATCGACCTGATCCCCCCTGCGTGCTGTAGATCTTACTGCCGTAACCCTCGGTCCGATCAAATCTTAGACTGGGAATGAACTCCGTTTGCATAAGTCAACCCACGAAATGAGCATGCGGGCGTAATGAACTCTGAAGAGGCATAATGTGCAAGCCGAGGATCAACCCGATCCCCCTCTGCGTGCTGTCGGTCCCGCTGCCACAACCCTTGGTCCGGCTGGGGCTGAGACATGGAATGAACTCCCTATGCCTAAGTCAACCCACGAAACGAGCATACAGGTGCTCACCCAGCCGGAGAGGTAGAATGCGCAAGCCAGGGAACGGTTTGATCCCCCCTGTGTTCTTTCGACCTTGCTGCCACAATCCTTGGTCCTGTTTGATCTTAGACTGGGAATGAACTCTGTATGCCTAAGTCAACCCATGAAACAAGCATTCGGCCCGTTACCACAACCCTCGGTTCGGCCCAGCCCTCTGCGTAAGTCGTCGGAGAGGTATAATGCGTAAGTCAGGGATCAGCTAGGCCTCTCTCTGCATGCTGTCGGTCCCGCTGCCACAACCCTCGATCAAACTGGGGCGTAGACATTTAATGAACTCCCTATGCCTAAGCCAACCCATGAAACAAGTGTGCAGGCACTCAGTCGACCGAAAAGGCAAAATGCACAAGCCAGGGATCGGCCCGGTCCCTCCTGCGTGCTGCCGATCCTACTGTCGCAACCCTCGATCTGGTCTGATCTTAGACTGGGAATGAACTCTGTATGCTTAGACTGGGGATGAACTCTGTATGCCTAAGTCAACCCATGAAACGAGCGTGTGGGCACTCAACCGATCGGAGAGGCAGAATCGGTAAGCCAGGGACTGACCTGGTCCCCCTCTACGTACTGCTAGTCTTGCTACCACAACCTTCGGTTCGGCTAGGGCTTAGACATGGAATGAACTCCCTATGCCTAAGCCAACCCATGAAACGGGCGTGCGGGCACTCAGCTGGCCGAAGAGGCAGAATGCGAAAGCTGGGGATAGGCTCGGTCCCTCTTGTGTGTTGTCGATCTTGCTGTCGCAACCCTCGATCCAGTTCTGATCTTAGATTGGGAATGAACTCCGTATGCTTAGACTGGGGATGAACTCTGTATGCCTAAGTCAACCCACGAAATGAGCGTGCGGGCACTCAGCCAACGGAGAGGCAGAATGTGTAAGCCGAGGATCAGCTCGGTCCCCTCTTACGTGCTGTTGATCCTGCTGCCGCAACCCTTAGTTCGGCCCGATCTTAGACAGGGAATGAACTTCATATGCTTAGACATGGAATGAACTCCGTATGCCTAAGCCAACCCATGAAAGGAGTGTGCGGGTGCTCAACCGATCGGAGAGGCAGAATGTGCAAGCCGGGGACAGGCCCGATCCCCTCCTGCGTGCTATCGATCCTATTGTCGTAACCCTTGATCTGATTCATTCTTAGACTGGGAAAGAACTCCGTTTGCCTAAGTCAACCCACGAAACGAGTGTTCAAGTGCTGAGCCGATCGGAGAGGCATAATGCGTAAGTCGAGGATTGACCTAGTCCTCCTCTACGAGCTGTCGGTCCCACTACCACAACCCTCGGTCTGATTGGGGCTTAGACATGGAATGAACTTCCCTATGCCTAAGCCAACCCACGAAACGGGCGTGCGTGCCCTCAGCCGATTGGAGAGGTAGAATGCGTAAGCCGGGTATCGACTCGATCCCCCTACATGCTACCGATCTTGCTGTCGTAACCCTCGATCTAGTCTGATCTTAGACTGGGAACGAACTCCGTATGCTTAGACTGGGGATGAACTCCGTATGCCTAAGTCAACCCATGAAATCAGCATGCGAGCGCTTAGTCGACCGGAGAGGCCGGTTGGAGAGGCATAATGAGCAAGCCGGGGACCAACCCAATCCACCTCTGCGTGCTGTCAATCTCGCTATCGGTCCTGCTACCACAACCCTCGGTCTGGCTGGGGCTTAGACATGGAATGAACTCCGTATGCCTAAGCCAACCCACGAAACGAGCGTGCGGGGCTTAGTCGATCGGATAAGCAGAATGCGCAAGCTGGGGATCGGCCCCGTCCCCCCTTGCGTTCTATCGATCCTGCTACTGGTCCTGCTGTCGTAACCCTCGGTCTGATCTGATATGAGCTGGGAATGAACTCTGCATGCTTAGACATGGAATGAACTCCGTATGCCTAAGCCAACCCATGAAACACATGTGTAGGTGCTCAACCGGTCGGAGAGGCAGAATGCGTAAGCTGGGGATCGACGTGGTCCCCTCTACATGCTGTCGATCTTGCTGTCGTAACCCTCGGTGCGGTCTGATCTTAGACTAGGAATGAACTCCGTATGCCTAAGTCAACCCACAAAATGAGTGTGCGGGTGCTCAACCGGTCGGAGAGGCATAATGCATAAGCCGGGGATCAGCCTGATCCCCCTCTGCGTGCTACCGGTCTCGATGCCACAACCCTCGATCTGGCTAGGGCTCAGACATGGAATTAACTCCCTATGCCTAAGTGACCCATGAAATGGGCGTGCGGGCACTCAGCCGGCCAGAGAGGCAGAACGCGCAAGCCAGGGATCAGCCCAGACCCTCCTGCGTGCTATCGATCCAGCTACCATAACCCTCGATCCAGTCAGATCTTAGGCTAGGAATGAACTCCGCATGCTTAGACTGAAGATGAACTCCGTATGCCTAAGTCAACCCATGAAATGTGCGTGCGGGCATTCAGTCGTCGGAGAGGCTGACCGAAGAGGCATAATACACAAGCCGAGGATCAACCCGATCCTCCTGTGCGTGTTGCCGATCCTGCTCCCACAACCCTCGGTCCGACTAGGGCTTAGACATGGAATGAACTCCGTACACCTAAGCCAACCCATGAAACGAGTGTGCGGGGGCTCAGCCAGTCAGAGAGGCAGAATGCGCAAGTCAGGGATAGGCTCGGTCTCCCTCTGTGTGCTACCAATCCTACTGCTAGTCCTGCTATCGCAACCCTTGGTCCGATCTGATCTTAGACTGGGAATGAACTCCGTATGCTTAGACATGGAATGAACTCCGTATGCCTAAGCCAACCTGTGAAACGAGCATACGGGTGTTCAGCCAACCGGGGAGGCAGAATGCGTAAGCCGAGGATCAGATCGGTCCCCCTCTGCGTGTTGTCGGTCCCATTACCACAACCCTCGGTCTGGCTGGGGCTTAGACATGGAATGAACTCCCTATGCCTAAGCCAACCCACGAAACGGGTGTGCAGGTGCTCAGCTGGCCGGTCCCTCATGCATGCTGTCGATCCTGCTACAGCAACCCTCGATCCTGTTCGATCTTAGACTGGGAATGAACTCCGTATGCTTAGACTGGGGATGAACTTCGTATGCCTAAGCCAACCCACGAAACGAGCGTGCGAGTGCTCAGTCAACCGAAAAGGCCAGTCAGAGAGGCAAAATACGTAAGTTGGGGATCAGCTCGGTCCCCCCTACGTACTGTCGATCCTGCTACTGGTTCTGTTGCCGTAACCCTCAGTCTGGTTCGATCTTAAACTGGGAATGAACTTCGTATGCTTAGACATAGAATGAACTCCGTATGCCTAAGCCAACCCACGAATCGAGCATGCGGGCACTCAGCCGATTGGAGAGGCAGAATGCCCAAGTCAAGGATTGGCCAGGTCCCCCCTGCGTGCTATCGATCCTACTGCCGCAACCCTTGGTCCGATTCGATCTTAGACTGGGAATGAACTTCGTATGCCTAAGTCAACCCACGAAACGAGCGTTCGGGCGCTGAGCTGACCGAAGAGGCATAATGCGTAAGCCGGGGATCGACCAGGGCCCCCTCTATGTGTTACCGGTCCCGCTGCCACAACTCTCGGTCCGATTGGGGTTTAGACATGGAATGAACTCCCTATGCCTAAACCAACCCACGAAACGGGCGTACGACGCTCAGCCGGCCAGAGAGGTAGAATGCACAAGCTGGGGATCAGCCCGGTCCCCCCTACGTGCTGTCGATCTTGCTGTCGCAACCCTCGGTCCAGTTCGATCTTAGACTAGGAATAAACTTCGTATGCTTAGACTGGGGGTGAACTCCGTATGCCTAAGTCAACCCACGAAATAAGCATACGGGCACTCAGCCGATTGGAAAGGCCGATCGGAGAGGCATAATGCGCAAGCCGAAGATTAGCCTAGTACCCCTTTACCTGCTACCGATCCCGCTGCCGGTCCCGCTGCCAAAACCCTCGGTCCGACTGGGGCTTAGACATGGAATGAACTCCGTATGCCTAAGCCAACCCACGAAACGAGCTTGCGGGCGCTCAGCCGACAAGAGAAGCAGAATGTGCAAGCCAGGGATCGGCCCGGTCCTCCCTGCATGTTATCGATCCCGCTGCTGGTCTTGCTGCCTCAACCCTCGGTCCAGTCTGATCTTAGACTGGGAATGAACTCTGTATTCTTAGACATGGAATGAAGTCCGTATGCCTAAGCCAACCCACGAAACGAACGTGCGGGTCACTCAGCCGACCGGAGAGGTAGAATGCGCAAACTGAGGATCGGGCCGATCCCTCCAGCGTGCTGTCAATCCTGTTGCCGCAACCCTCAGTCCGTTCTGATCTTAGACTAGGAATGAACTTTGTATGCCTAAGTCAACCCACGAAACGAGTGTTTGGGCACTGAGCCAGTCGGAGAGGCATAATGCAGAAGCCAGGGATCGGTTCAGTCCCCCTCTATGTGCTGCCAGTCCTGCTGCCACAACCCTTGATCCGACTGGGGCTTAGACATTGAATGAACTCCCTATTCTTAAGCCAACCCATGAAACGGGCATGCAAGCGCCTAGCCGATCAGAGAGGCAGAGTGCGCAAGTCGAGGATCAGCCTAATCCCCCATGCGTGCTGCCGATCCTACTGTCGCAACCGTCGATTCAGTCCGATCTTAGGTTGGGAATGAATTCCGTATTCTTAGACTGAGGATGAACTCCGTATGCCTACGTCAACCCATGAAATGAGCGTGCGGGTGCTCAACCCACCGCAGAAGCATATTGCGTAAGCTAGGGATAAGCCCGGTCCCCCTCTGCATGCTGCTGATCTTACTGTCGGTCTTGCTGCCACAACCCTCGGTCTGACTGGAGCTTAGATACGGAATGAACTCCGTATGCCTAAGCTAACCCATGAAATGAGCATGAGGGCACTCAGCCGATCAGAGAGATAGAATGTGCAAGTCAGGGACCGACTCGATCCCCCTTGCATGCTGTCGATCCTGCTATCGCAACCCTCCATCCGGTCTGATCTTAAACTGGGAATGAACTCCGTATGCCTAAGTCAACCCACGAAATGAGCGTACGAGCACTGAGCTGGCCGGAGAGGCATAATGAGCAAGCCGGGGATGGCCTGATCCTCTTCTGCGTGCTGTCGGTCCCGTTGCTACAACCCTCGGTCCGGCTGGGGCTTAGACATGGAATAAACTCCCTATGCCTAAGCCAACCCACGACTCGGACGTGCGGGCGTTCAGCCGATCGGGCAGGCAAAATGCGCAAGCCGGGGATCGACCCTGTCCCCCCTGCGTGTTGTCGATCCTGCTGCTGGTCTTGCTACCGCAACTCTCGGTTCGATCCAATCTTAGACTAGGAATGAACTCCGTATGCTTAGACATGGAATGAACTTCGTATGCCAAAGCCAACCCATGAAACAAGCATGCGGGCACTCAACCGGCCGGAGAGGCAGAATGCGTAAGTCAGGGACCGGCCCGGTCCCCCCTTGCGTGCTGTCGATCCTACTGCTGCAACCCTCAATCTGGTCTAATCTTAGACATGGAATGAACTCCGTATGCTTAGACATGGAATGAACTCCATATGCTTAGACATGGAATCAACTCCGTATGCCTAAGTCAACCCACGAAATGAGCGTTTGGGCGCTGAACCGATCGGAGACGCATAATGCGCAAGCTAGGGATCGGCCCGGTCCCCTTCTGCGTGCTGCCGGTCCTGCTACCACAACCCTCGGTTCGGCTGGGGCTTAGACATGGAATGAACTCCCTATGCCTAAGCCAACCCATGAAACGGGCGTGCGGGCGCTCAGCTGGCGGGAGAGGCAGAATACACAAGCCGAGGATCGGCTCGATCCCCCTGCGTGCTATTGAACCTTCTACCGCAACCCTCGGTCCGGTCTGATCTTAGACTGGGAATGAACTCCGTATGCCTAAGTATACCAACGAAACGAGCATTCGGGCACTGAGCCGGCCGGAGAGGCTTAATGCGCAAGCCGGGATCGGCCCGATCCCTTTTTGCGTGCTGTCGGTCCCATTGCCACAACCCTCAATCTGGCTGGGGCTTAGACATGGAATGAACTCCCTATGCCTAAGCCAACCCATGAAACGGGCGTGTGGGCACTCAGCTGGCCGGAGAGGCAGAATGCGCAAGCCGAGGATTGGCCCGATCCCTCCTGCATGCTGCCGAACCTTTTGCCGCAACCCTTGGTCCGATCCGATCCGATCTTAGACTGGGAATGAACTCCTTATGCTTAGATTGGGGATGAACTTCGTATGCCTAAGTCAACCCATGAAACGAACGTGCGGGCGCTCAGTCGATCGAAGAGACCCATTTGAGAGGCATAATGCATAAGTCGGGGATCAGCCCAGTCCCCCTCTACGTGCTGTCGATCCAGCTGCCACAACCCTCGGTGCGGTTGGGGCTTAGACGTGGAATGAACTCCATATGCCTAAGCTAACCCACGAAACTAGCGTGCGAGCGCTCAGTCGGCCGGAGAGGTAGAATGCACAAGCTAGGGACCGACTCAATCCCCCCTGCGTGCTGTCGATCTTGCTACTGGTCCTGCTGCCACAACCCTCGGTTTGATCCGATCTTAGATTGGAATGAACTCTGTATGCCTAAGTCAACCCACGAAACGAGCGTGCGGGCGCTGAGCCAGTTGGAGAGGCATAATGTGCAAGTTGGGGATCGACCCGATCCCCTTCTCTGTGCTGTCGATCCCACTACCACAACCCTGGGTTTTGGTGGGGTTTAGACATGGAATGAACTCCCTAAGCCTAAGCCAACCCACGAAACGGGCGTGCGGGAGCTCAGCTAATCGAAGAGGCAGAATGCGTAAGCCGAGGATCGGCTCGGTCCCCTACGTGCTACCGATCCTACTGCCGTAACCCTTGGTTCGGTCTGATCTTAGACGGGCAATGAACTCTGTATGCTTAGACTGGGGATGAACTACGTATGCCTAAGTCAACCCATGAAACGAGTGTACGGGTGCTCAGCAGGTCGGAGGGTCGATCGGAAAGGCGTAATGCATAGGCCAGGGATTAGCACGGTCCCCCTCTGCATGCTGCCGATCCCGCTACTGGTCTTGCTACCACAACCCTTGGTATGGCTGGGGTTAGACATGGAATGAACTCCGTATGCCTAAGAAAACCCACGAAACGAGCGTGTTGGTGCTCAGTCGATCGGAGAGGCAGAATGTACAAGCCGGGGATCGACCCGGTCCTTCCTGCGTGCTGTCGACCCTATTGTTGGTCCTGCTGCCACAGCCCTCGATCCGGTCCGATCTTAGATTGGGAATGAACTCCGTCTGCCTAAGTCAACCCATGAAATGAGCATGCGAGCGCTGAGCCAGTCGAAGAGGCATAATGCGCAAGTCGGGGATCGGCCCGATCCCCCTCTACGTGCTGTCGATTCCGTTGCCACAAACTTCAGTCTGGCTGGGGCTTAGACATGGAATGAACTCCCTAAGCCTAAGCTAACCCACGAAACGGGCGCGCGGGCACTCAGCCGATCAGAGAGGCAAAATACGCAAGTCGAGGATCGGCTCGGTCCCCTCTACGTGCTACCGATCCTGCTACCGCAACCCTCGGTTCGGTCCAATCTTAGACTAGCAATGAACTCCGTATGCTTAGACTGGAGATGAACTACGTATGCCTAAGTCAGCCCATAAAACGAGCGTACAGTGCTCAGCCGGTCGGAGGGCCTGTCGAAGAGGCATAATGCGCAAGTCGGGGATTAGCATGGTCTCCCTCTGTGTGCTGTCGATCCCACTGCCGGTCTTGGTGCCACAACCCTCGGTCCGTATGCCTAAACTTAAACATGGAATGAACTCCGTATGCCTAAGAAAACCCACGAAATGAGCGTGCAGGCGCTCAGTCGACCGGAGAGGCAGAATGCACAAGCTGGGGATCAGCCCGATCCCCCCTACGTGCTACCGATCCTACTGCTGTTCCTGCTGCCGCAATCTTCGGTCCAGTCCGATCTTAGACTGGAAATGAACTCTGTATGCTTAGACATGGAATGAACACCGTATGCCTAAGCCAACACACGAAACGAGCGTGTGGGCACTCAACCGATCGAAGAGGCAGAATGCGCAAGCCGAGGATCAGCTCGATCCCTCTTGCGTGCTATCGATCTTGCTATCACAACCCTCAGTTCGGTCCGATCTTAGACTGGGAATGAACTTCGTATGCCTAAGTCAACCCATGAAGCGAACGTTTGGGCACTGAGTCGACCGGAGAGGCATAATTCGCAAGCCAGAGATCGGCTCGATCCCCCTCTACATGCTGTTGGTCCCGCTGCCATAACCCTCGATCCGGCTGGGGCTTAGTCATGGAATGAACTCCCTATGCCTAAGCCAACCCACGAAATGGTCGTGGGGGCACTCAGCCGACAGGAGAGGTAGAATGCATAAGCCGGGAATCAGCCTAGTCCCCCCTGCGTGTAGCCGATCCTACTGCCGCAACCCTCGGTTCGATCCGATCTTAGACAAGAATGAACTTCGTATGCTTAGATTGGGGATGAACTCCACATGCCTATGTCAACTAATGAAACGAGCGTACGGGTGCTCAGCTGGCCGGAGAGGCATAATGCGTAAGTCGAGGATCAACCCGATCTCCCTCTGCATGCTGTCGATCCCACTACCAGTCCTGCTACCACAACCCTCTGTCCGACTGGGGCTTAGACATGGGATGAACTCCGTATGCCTAAGCCAACCCACGAACGAACGTGCGAGCGTTCAGTCGACGAGAGAGGTAAAATGTGTAAGCCTGGGATCAACTCAATCCCCCCATGCGTGCTGTCGATCCTGCTATTGGTTTGCTACCGCAACCCTCGATCCGTTCTGATCTGAGACAGGGAATGAACTCCATATGCTTAGACATGGAATGAATTTCGTATGCCTAAGTCAACCCACGGAACAAGCGTGCGAGTGCTAAGCCGACCGGAGAGGCATAATGCACAAGCCGGGGATCGGTCCGATCCCCCTCTGCATACTGTTGGTACCGCTGCCACAACCCTTGGTCCGGTTGGGGCTTAGACATGGAATGAACTCCCGATGCCTAAGCCAACCCATAAAATGGGCGTGCGGGTGCTCAGCCAACCGAAGAGGAAGAATGCGCAAGCCGGGGATCGACCTGGTCCCAACTGCGTACTGCCGATCCTACTGCCGCAACCCTCGATCCGGTCCAATCTTAGACTGGGAATGAACTCCATATGCTTAGATTGGGGATGAACTCCGTATGCCTAAGTCAACCCACAAAACGAGCGTGCGGACGCTTAGCCCACCAGAGAGGCAGGATGCGCAAGTCGGGGATCGAACGGGTGGTAGGTGGGTTCAAGCACATCTTCATATTTCTGCCATGCCAATGCCATTTTTATGGCTTGTAAATTCATACAATGGTCCCCTACACATTCATGTGATGTTTTGTGGCAAGATAGCCCGTTTTCTATTTTTGAAACTTTTTACGGTTTGAGATTTTTTAAAATTTTTTTAGAGAGAGTTTTGTCCCTAAATTTGGTAGAGGTGATCCTTGTATTTTTATTGGCATGCACAAAAAAATTCAGCTAAAAACTCAAAGTGGAGAAGATTTTGTGACCCTTTAAAAAAGGTGTCCCCATTTCAAACACTTTAATGGCTACTGGTAGCAAACCTATAAAATCTCAAATGCTCTTTAAGGGGGTGTGAGTTCTTGAGGTTTGATGAGGGATAGGGGGCCAATATAAGGGCCAAGTACCAGCACCCATCGCACATCATGTGTGCACACCCCCCGACCCCCCTAATCGCCGGAACCCCCAATGCCGTCGGTTAGGCTCTCCGACGATGATCCGACGACAGTGCCCCAGGCAAAAAAAATACGACACCAGCACATGCCCGAGGCCAGCATGTGCACCGTGGCTCAAACTCTTAGACTTGGGAATGAACTCCGTATGCCTAAGCCAACCCACGAAACAAGCGTACGGGCGCTCAGTCGATCGGAGAGGCAGAATGCACAAGTCAGGGATCGACCTGGTCCCCGCCAGCGTGCTGTCGATCTTGCTGCCGCAACCCTTGGGCTGATCCAATCTTAGAGTGGGAATGAACTCTGTATGCCTAAGTCAACACACGAAATGAGCGTTCGAGCGCTGAGCCGGTCGGAGACGGATAATGCGCAAGCCGAGGATCGGTCCGGTCCCCCTCTGCATGCTGTCAGTCCCACTACCACAACCCTTGGTCTGGCTGGGGCTTAGACATGGAATGAACTCCCTATGCCTAAGCCAATCCATGAAACGGGCGTGTGGGCGCTCAGCCGATCGAAGAGGTAGAATGCGTAAGCCAGGGATCGGCCCGGTCCCCCCTGTATGCTACCGATCCTGCAGTCACAACCCTCGGTCCGATCCGATCTGAGACTGGGAATGAACTCCGTCAGCTTAGACAGGGGATGAACTTCGTATGCCTAAGTCAACCCATGAAACGAGCGTGCGGGTGCTCAACCGGTCGGAGAGGCATAATATGTAAGCCGGGGATCAGCTCGGTCCCCTTCTGCATGCTGCCGATCCTGCTGCCTGTCCTGCTACCACAACTTTCGATCCAACGGGGGCTTTGACATGGAATGAACTCCGTATTCCTAAGCCAACCCATGAAACGAGCTTGTGGGTGCTCAGTCAGTCGAAAAGGCAGAATGCGCAAGCCGGGGATCGACCCGATCCCCCATGCGTGCTGTTGATCCTGCTGCTAGTCCTACTGCCGCAACCCTCAGTCCGATCCGATCTTAGACTGGGAATGAACTTCGTATGCTTAGACATGGAATGAACTCCGTATGCCTATGCCAACCTATGAAACGAGCGTGCGAGCACTCAGTCGGCTGGAGAGGCAGAATGCTTAAGCCAGGGACCGACCCGATCCCTCCTACGTGCTATCGATCCTACTACTAAAACCCTCAGTCCAGTTTGATCTTAGACTAGGAATGAACTTCATATGCCTAAGTCAACCCACGAAACGAGCGTGCAGGTGTTGAGCCAGCCGGAGAGGCATAATGCGCAAGCCGGGGATCGGCCCGATCACCCTCTGCGTGCTGCCGGTCTCGCTGCCACAACCCTCTATCCGACTGGGGCTTAGACGTGCAATGAACTCCCTATGCCTAAGCCAACCCATTAAATGGGCGTGCAGGCGGTCAGCTACCGGAGAGGCAGAATGCGCAAGCCGGGGATCAACCCAGTCCCCCCTACGTGCTGTTGATGCTGCTATCGCAACCTTCGATCCGGTCTGATCTTAGACTGGGAATGAACTCCGTATGCTTAGATTGGGGATGAACTCTGTATGCCTAAGTGAACCCATGAAAGGAGTGTGTGGACGCTCATCCGACCAGAGAGACAGGATGCGTAAGCCGAGGATCGAACGGGTGGTAGGTGGGTTCAAGCACATCTTCATATTTCTGCCATACCAATGCCATTTTTATGGCTTGTAAATTCATAAAATGGTCCTCTACGCCTTCGTGTGAAGTTTCGTGGCAGGATGACCCGTTTTCTATTTTTCACGATTTTTGAAACTTTTTACGGTTTAGGATTTTTTAAAATTTTTTTAGATAGAGTTTTGTCTCCAAATTTGGTAGAGGTGATCCTTGTATTTTTGTTGGCTTGCACAAAAAAATTCACGTAAAAACTTGAAGTGGAGAAGATTTTGTGATCGTTTGAAAAAACGTGTCCCCATTTCGAACACTTTAATGGCTACTGGCAACAAACCTATAAAATCTCAAATGCTCTTTAAGGGGGTGTGAATTCTCAAGGTTTGATGAGGGATAGGGGGCCAATATAAGGGCCAAGTACCAGCACCCATCGCACATCATGTGCGCACACCCCCCGGCCCCCCAATCGCCGGAACCCCTATTACCGCCGGTTAGGCCCTCTGGCGATGCTCCGACGATGGTGCCCCGAGCAAAAAAAATGTAGCACCAGCACATGCCCGAGCCCAACATGTGCACCGTGGCTCAAACTCTTAGACTGGGAATGAACTCCGCATGCTTAGAAATGGAATGAACTCCGTATGCCTAAGCCAACCCACGAAACGAGCGTACGGGCGCTCAGTTGGCCGAAGAGGCAGAATGCGCAAGTCGGGGATCGGCCTGGTCCCCCCTGTGTGCTGCCGATCCTGCTGTCGCAACACTCGGTCTGGT